>JARWLF010001616.1:0-11178 GCA_029853055.1 Scenedesmus sp. KT-U | reverse complement strand
CGGGACTGCAGCTCTGCCATGTTGGCCTTATGCTGCCGCTCTGCTTCACCAAGCCTATCTGCAAAGGCCTCTCTTGCTGCTGTCAACTGCGCCTGTGCTTTAGCTGCTGCCTCCTCAGCTTCTCGCTGAGCTTCAACTGCTGCAGTCAGTGCTGCTTCAAGCTGCTGCTGCTCAGCAGCAAAGCGAGCTGTGGTGTCAGCCAGCTGGTGTTGGAGTGATGCCAGTTGTCCCTGAATCTGTGTTGCACCTGCTACTGCTTGCTGGTGCTCCCGCTCACGCTCAACTTGATCCTGGTATGCGCAGCACAACAGAGACAATGTACAGCAGTTTGGACTATAAGCCTGAAGCAAGTGTAGTGCCTAGGCGGTCTGATGACTTTGACACATCATCGTACAGCCAAACACAGGGCAGGGCTGCTTCGCACACCATGTAATCGCCAGCTGCCAGAAGCAGTTACCAACAGGTCAAGTCCATTCATGCACTACAATGCAACCAGTATATCACCTGTTGAACCCTAGTCATAGTGCGCTCGAGGACCATAACCCTCGCCTCCACTCCAGCAGCAGCAGTGAGCAAGTTTGTGACCTGATCTTCCACAATACCAGCTGCTGTTGCTGCACTGTCAGCCAGCTGCTGGCCCTTGTTTAACAGGGCACCAGCTGAACTTACACTGCTGGACAACTGCTGCATGAGGGAGGACTCGGTGGCCTCAAGCCGTTGCAGCAGAGCTGTGGCCTGGTGAGCATCCAGCTTGGACATCTGCAGGAAGCAGGCAAGAGAAGCAGGGGTGGGGTCAGCAGCTAGGTAATGAACCAAGCTGAATCACCAAGGACAATGCAGCAGAAGTTTCAACCTTATTCAAGCTGAGAACTGTTCAGTATATGAAGCCTGTTGTGACGCATATTGCAGGCACATTCAAGTGACCTGCTAGCTGCTGCTGTGCTACAAACCATCGACATGCAACTTGAGTAGGTGGACAACAGGGTAAGGAGGGATCAGAGCTTCTGGTCTTTTTTGATTTGAAAGGTACCATTCTGCTTTTGCATACCTGTGTGCATGCCATCAACTGCTGCTTCAGTTGCTGCACTTCCTGCTGACCCGCAGCAACAGCAGCACCCATCTGATGTAATCTCGATGCATCCTGCTGCTGCTGAGAGCCCTCTGCAACTGGAGAACATTGAGTTGTCCCAGCTGCAACTGGAGGCATCTGCTGCATCTGTGCAGTGAGAGCGGCGATATGCTGTGTCAGCTGCTTGCACTTGACCTTCCACTTGCTGGATCGCTTCTGATGATGCTGTGCCGCTGCTTGCAACTGACTCAGCACTGCTACAGATATGCTTACAATACCTGAGCCTGCCTGCAACTGCTCCAGAGGTTGCTGCTGTTGATTCTGCAAGCCTTCAAGAGCAATCTGCTGCTGTTGCTGCTGGAGTTCCTGCTGGAAGCCAGACAGATCTGCAGTACCAGTCAGACCTGCCACCTGTGCAGTACCAAAGCTAAACTCGTCACCATTACGCAAGCCCTGTTGTGACCCAACTGCATCACTGCCAAATGCTGTAGCTGCACTGTGACGCTGCTGCGCTGTTAGCTGCTGTAGCTGGCTGTCAAGAGCTGCTGCTGCTTCCTTCAGTACTGACAGCTCAACACCCAAGACCTGAGTCAAACCCTGAGCATCAGCAGCAGGGCTCACAGCGACTGCACTGCCAGCTGCTGCTGAGGCTGACGTTGCTGCTGTGAGAACTGATGGTCTTGGTGTTGATGCTGCTGTTGAGGCTGCTGAAAGGGCCTGGTGTATACTCTCTGCGCAGCTGACACTTCGTTGTATAGTCTTGCAAAGCTGCATCACCCTGCAACAGTAAAAACCCAGGTCATCGACAGGTGAGAGCAGCTCAGCCAGAGTGAAGCCAGCATGAGGTTTACATGGACACAACTTCTGGATCAGAAGGTTGAAGCGTGAATTAAGCACTCCCATTGGTGTCATGCATTGTCACCTCCTGCAGACATGGCACTTCCTGTGCCAGGGTGGTCCTGCAACATCGACACACACAATGATGAAAGAATTGACGCAGCCTAGTGCCCACCTGCTGGTTTCAGGGGTTATGGAAGCTGACTGGACTCCTTCAGCCTGCTGTACTTCAGCAGGAAGTTGTACCCTCATGCTGGGACGAACACTGCTGCGAGCAGCAGCTGGAGACGATGACTGGGCTGATACTGATGCTGAACTGTGTGCAGGAGATGGCAAGCTCGAGTCTTCATGATGCTGCTGCTGCTGACGCTGGTTCCTGGCAAGCTGCAGTTCTTGCTCAAGGTCCCTGCAGAAGATTGATTATCAGACATTGCACCCATGCAGTTTGTGTGTTGCTGTCTGCAAGTAGGTAACAATACATTCATGGCATCTTCACGAGGCTGAAACAACAAATTACATCGCACTGTTTTGGTTTGCAAGAGGCATGAGACGGCATGCAGCGCTTCATGCACAGTGAAGACTGAACAGCTGCAGCAGCTGGTGCAACCTACCCCACTTGCTGTCTCAGCATGTCCATCTCTACCTCCAGCGTCATGACCTTGTTCATGGCACTGTCCCTGGCTGTCGCTGCCTCGTCCTTGGCTCTCAAGAAAGCTGCGTTCTCAGCAGCCAAACGTGTCAGCAAAGCCCCAACCTCTTTTGCCTGAGCAGCATTCAGCACACCGCCTGCTTTACCAGCAGACTTCCTATGCAAAGACTTCTCCCCGTCAGCAGTGCAAGCTCCAGTAGCTCTAGCTGCTGTTGCAGCAGATCCACCAGTCTCAGAAGTGACAGGGCTTGTGGTGTTGCTGCTTGTTGCTGCCTCCATAGCCGCTGTCAGCGCTGCTACCCTCTCTGTGATGTCTGCGGTGCCATGGGCTGTTGTGGTGACTACAGAGCCAGCAGTACTTGTCCCTCTGCTAGGGTCTCCTGCGGCTGTTGACATAAGCTGGCTGGTTGCTGAGGCGAGGGCCATGTTCTGTGCAGCCATACTGTCACGCTCAGCACTGAGGCTGGTGACCTGGGTGCATAGACACCAGAAGCAGCAACAGCAGCTGATGTCGGCATCGCTCAATTATAACTCGGCAGCAAGACATGCATAGAGGTATGCACATATGAGAACGGCAAAGCAAAGCAGACCACTGCTGAGCACACAGAACCACATGCCTGACATCTTACCTGCTGTTGTAGCCTATCCCTCTCAGCAGACAGCTGCTTCAGAGCAGATACTGCCTTCTGTGCCTCCAACACGGCTGCATCAGCCTCCTGTCTGGCCTTGTTCCTTGCTTCCAGCAGCACCTGTTTCTCCTTGTCTACTGCTTCAGCTGCAGCAGCATACTTTCTGGCTTCAGCTTGAGCAGGTGCCACAGCAGCCTCCAGGTTGTCTCGCTGCTTGATCAGTGCTGCATTCTCTCTGGTCAATCTAGCCAGCATCTGCCCAATCTCACGCAACTGACTTGGTGTGACCTTTGCAGTATCCGCCTTGCCACTACCAACGACAACAGCAGCAGTACCATTGGCAGCAGCTGCAGCAGTAAGCCGTGGATCTGCACCTGGAGTAGGTGGTGCTGATGTTGTCCTGTTCCGCTGTGAACCAAAGCTAGCGCTGGCTGGTGCAAAAACGCTTTGAGACGGCTGCCGGGGCTGTACTACTGTCGGTGCATCATCAGCTGCTGAAGCACTTGCCATGAGCTGATTGGTGGTGGCGGCCAAGGTGACATTCTCCTTGGCCAGCATATCCCTTTCTGCACGAGCTCCATTCACCTGCAATAGCAGACAGGGTGAACCTTCAAATCCAGTGCTGCACTGAGTGATGCTGTCGTGCTTGCGATGACTGCTGTCAACCTCTCTGCTAATGGCAGGCAACCCAAGACTCTGATTGACGACAAGATTCTGAAGTGAGTCTGGGCTGCTCATCGCTGATGCCAGGCGACATCATCAACTGACCTGTGCTTGTAGGTTGTCCTGAGTGGCTCCAGCCTCTTCAAGTTCCCGCTGCAGCATAGCCACCGCAGTCTCCAGCTGCTCCTTGCTGGTAAGCAGCTCACACACCTGCTGATGTGCTATCTGCAGGGACTGTTGCAGTTGCTGCAGGTTGTCCTGAGATGCTGCCAGCTCTCCCAACAAACCGGAATGCTTGGAGGCAGCAGCATCCCTGGCAAGGCAGACCACACAACATGGGTCACAGTGAGGCTTGAGCGGGCACGTGTTGTGTTGCATTCTGCACGTCAGCATAAACAAAAGCACAGATGTCACTGGGGTTGTTGTGCATCTGTACCTATGCCTCACCTGGCCTTGATCAGTGCCGCATTGTCCTTTGTCAACTTCTCCATCAATAGCCCAATCTTTCTCATCTGGGCAGGTGAGAGACCAGCGGCACCTCCAGCACCACTGCTGCTGGTGCCACCGCTGGCGCTGTCGACTCCTGAGCTCACACCACTGTGTGCAGCGGTTGTGGTTGCCAATGCGTCTGCTGCTGCAGCTCCTGACTCTGACTGCACTGATGGTGTCATCCACCTAGCATCTTCGCTGAACCGGCCACTAAGGGCTGAAGCCAGGGCTGCATTTTGATGAGCCAAGCTGTCACGCTCAGACAGCGCAGACGCCAGCTGTGAACAGACAGCAGCATAAGCACAACAGTGGTTGTCTTGATGCAAGAGAAGAAGAGACAATGCCCGGAGGCTTCCAACGTATATCCCATACTGGCCAATCTTTCAGTCTGCAGGGCAAAAGTAATGCTGTGATGGCCAACAGGCGCAAACACAATGACCAGACGACTCACATGTTTAGCAAGCTCTTCCCTGGCTGCAGCAGCTGTGTCCAGCTTGGCTGCCAGTGCTTCTCTCTCTGCTGCTGCAGCTTCCAGCTGAGGGATGAGGGCTTGAACCTGAGCTGACAAAGCATCCCTCTCAGCTGTCATGCCAGCAACAGCGGTCTCTGCATCCACTGCAGTTGGAAGTTGGCTAGCCTGCAGTATGACAAGAAGCAGCTTGGATCAAGACAGTCAGCTTGCTTACTGGCGGGTTGTTATGGCTGACCATTCTGTCACGTCATTGGCCAAGCAAGCCCCTACCATTATTCCTGCCTTGCATTCGACATCTGCAAAAGCTTCAGCAGCAGCAGAGCACTCCTAGTGGCTGCTAAAACAGTCTGACAGATACAGTGGAGTTGCAAGTGGAATGTACCTTGTTGCTGCTGCGGGTTGGCGGTATGTCGCCAGTAGGGCCATGCTCGCCAGCAGATGCGATGGCTGCCTCTGCTGCTCGGGCAGCATGGGTCAACTTGTCGTGAACCTGCAAGCAGATGACTAATCCATTGAGCCGCCTTTGTAATATGACCCAGCAGCATTATGCGTGACTGCACACGTCCGCTGCATCACCTCCAATGCACACTAGTCCATAGGCTACTGACGCCAACCTAGCATTCCTACAGTACCCCTGCACAGCTGATGCAGTCTGCCGCGCACCTGATACACCACCTCAGTCATAACCTCCTCCAGACTCAGTAGTGACAGCTCAGCCTGCACCTCAGCAACCTGATCCTGCTGAGCCTCACTGCCCAACATCAGATCAGACAACACTTGGCGAGCCGTTGCTACTGCAGATGCAAGCTCGGCCTTAGCTGCAGCGAGCTGCAGTGCCAGATTATGCTGCTGCTGATGCCTATCATCACTGGTTGCAGCAAAGCCCATAGGTTCAGCCTGAGCTGCTGCAGACCTGGCACTGGCTTGACGTGCCAGCCTAGCAGCAGCTGTAGCGCTGTGATAGGTGCTGCAAACAGCGCTGGGCCTACCAGCTCTGTCAACCATGTTGCTGAGTCTCTGCTGCTGCAAGCTTTTGGGGGCTCTGGGTGAACCTACTTCAGCTTCTGGTGTGGCAGAAAGGACATCGACTGCGCCATCAAGCAACTGTTGCTGTCCTGCACTGTGTGTTGGGGTGACCCTCTGTAATAGTGAACTATGCCGGCTGGTCTGCTTGGAACTAGGTAACCTTGCTGCTTCTTGTGCCGGTACAGGTGTTGCAGCTGTCTGTTGTGCAATAGCTTCAGCCAGAGCACCTGCAATAGCATGTGTGCATGCAACAAAAATTGTTTGATGCAACAGCAGCTGAACAGATTGTAGCTGCTGCATAATGTGCACAATGAACCGAGTCTGCTGGGTACAAGGTTATTTGAGCATCACCAATAGCATGCACTGTAGCGATTCAACAAATGCCCCACCTTGTACTCTCTCAACTTCAGCATCCTTCTTGGCCAGTGCAATGCGCAGCGCTGCAATCTGATGAGCCAGATACTCCTTCTCAGCAGCTGCCAGTCCGTGAGCTGCAGCAAAGGCTACCTGCTGATCGCCCTCCATTAGCGGCTGCTCCTGCTCCTGCTGCTGTCCATCTATGGCATCAGCCTCTGTGGGAGCTTCATCACTGACATTCAACCAAGCCCTGCTGGACCTCATGCTGGGCGGTCGAGCGCCGCTGTTGTCGCGAATCAGGCTACCATCAGTGCGCAGAGCAAGTGGAGTCTTCCTGCTGAGGCCACTCCCAGCAGTACTGCTCATGCCAGACCCTTTGCTCCCCAGCAACTCACTGACTCTGCGCTGGAGTGTCTCTGCTTCACGCTTGCTATCACCCAGCTGTTGCTTCACTTGCACTAAGCGGGCATCACGCTCAGCCAGGCGCTGGCGCAACTCTATCTCGGCCCTGTTTGCAGACAATGAAGACAGCAGCCACCACATGATGGGTCAACCACAGTGAAGCACCAGCACACGACCTGCTTGTTGTCAACAGAATATTCAATGGTAGAGAGTAAAATATGTTGTCATGTATGCTGGCGGAACCCACCGTGCACTGACGCGCAGCTTTCGCTGCAGATCAGCAGCTGACATCTGAGCCTTCACCAACTCCCTTGACAATAAAGACACACTGTCACCACCACCCGCATCACCAGCAGCATCTTGCAGCTGCCGTCCAGCTTCATCTCCATCACTGCTGCTGCCAGATCTTGATGCAGCAACCTGCTGCTCTGCAGCTCTCTCCTCCCTGCTGCCCCTTCTACTGCCAGCATGGGTCTTGCTGACTGCTGGCTGACCAGCAGCATTAGCAGCAACACTGTGACGTGCGTGACCAGCTGCTCGTCGCGGCGGTGTGACAGATCTTTGTCTGGTTGCTGCAGCTGCAGCTGGACCTTGTGATGCTCGTCGACTTTCTGCCCGTTCGATGGCTGCAAGTGTTGCCTCAAGTCCCTGAACCGCAGCGTTGGTGACCTCACCTGAAGCTTGCAGGTCTGTGACTTGCGTCTGCAGGTTGAAGACCTGCAGGCATGAGATTCCGTCATTCAATCGCCTTTGATGCTCAGGAATGAGCATGCAAAAATCAACACATGTTGCACTTTGCTGGCGCCCATGAGCTATGCAAGGAAGCAATCCTTTCTCACTTCCTGCTGCTGCAGCACTAGGTGCTGGCTGTGGCTGCTGTTTGTGTGCAGCAGCCATGACCATGGTACAGTATTATGCAGCAGGTGAGAAGTATGGTCTTTCTATGCCTTACAAAGCTTGACCTTGGGTGTCAGCAACTTGAATACAGTGTGGCCTGCAAGGGTCCTGGGATGTCAATCTCCATGCACAACAGTTACCTGTTCCTGCAGCATGTCCCGTTCTTGCTCAAGGACATCCAGCTGGCCTTCAAGTAATGCTACCCTCACTTCTGCAGCATGCAGGGCTGATGCAGCAGCCTCTTGAGCTGCTACAGCAGCAGCTGCAGCGCTATCTTCAGCACGTTTAGCTGCCTCAAGCCGCTCACTGCTGATGGCAGCCGAGGATTCGGCAGACTGCTTGTCCAGCAGCTGACAAAGGTCCTGTGGTAAAGAGCCCAGTGCAGTTCCGCATTTGTGAACCTAACCGCATCGATAAGCAGCTGCTGCAGTCAAGCTGAGGCAGAAAGGCAACAACAAGGCAGAATTATAAAGGTGGATGCATTTCATCAGCGCAGTAGAAACAGCATTTGTGACAACACTGTCAAGGACAAGCTCAAAGCCCACACACCTGCACTTCTCTCCTCAAGCGTGCTTCCTCTGCTGCAGCAGCGGCTGTGAGTGCTGCTCTCTGAGCTGCCAGTGCTGCAGCATCTGCCGCTTGTTGTTCTGTGCTGGCTTGGTTGACCTCAGCCAGCCGAGCTTGCAGCTCTCCGATCTCAAGCTCACGTGAGGACAGCAGCTGCAAGGAGCATTGCATGGTGTCTCAGGAACATCAACAGCAGATAAGTGCGTGCTACTTATGCTGACCAGTCAGTAGGAACTTCACATCAAGTTTGACATGGGTGTAGGCTTTGCAAGTGCCGGGAACTTTCACCTGTTTGGCTTGAAGCAGATGGTCTTGCAACCTGTACACCTCTTGATCCCTGGCCAAAATCTGTGTTTTACAATGAGTAATCTCTGCTTCCAGACACTCATTCTCAGCACAGCTGCTGTCATCACTCTCAGCTGCTTTGCTTGCAGCTGTTGCCAACTTAGCAGTTGCTGCATCCAGTGCAGCTGCCAAGCGCTGTGAGCGCAATGTTGCTGCATCAGTTCGGGCTGCAGCTGCTGCAAGTGAGGCCAGTAGCTGTGATTCGACCAACTTCAAGCCACATACCTGCAAGCATTGGCACAAGCAATGAGCATCTCGTTCTGCAAGCTATCTCCTACAAAGCTGTTCTGATGGATTCCCAGACACTGTGCACATGCTGAAGGCATGTGAAATGAGCGGTCGGTAGAGATGAATCTCACCTGGCGTGTCAGTGCCATCAGCTGCGACTGCTGCACTCCTTCAACACTGCCACCAGACCCTAGAAGTGTCATGATCCGACTTTCAAACCACTTGAAGAGTCCTGCATCTCGCTGCTTTACACCCTCACTGACATACTCAGCAGCAACACCTTCTTGGCCTTCAGGCCTGAGAGCTGTCGCCCAGTCAGCATACCCAGCTGCCTCGGCGGTTGCGGCCGCGGTAACGCGCCTCAAGCTGTCAAGCTCTGTTGTGGCAGCTTCTAGCTGCAGGGCTAAGCTGCTTGCTGTACGGCGAGCAATGGAACCTGCAGTCTTGGCTTCAGTAGCTGAGGACTGTGCTGCTGCTAACTGCTCCAGGAGCTGCTGGTTCTCAGTAAACAGGGCTTCTATTCGAGTTTCCTGCAGCAGTATGACCATACGCAACAACAACCCTTTGTAGCCAGCTGCTAGCCTTTGAAATGCTGTAGGGCCGCACTTCTCACTGAAGCTGTGGCCTCGCAGTTTTGATCACCGACGCAAAGAAGACAAAGCCAGCCTACCTGCATATGCAGACGCTCCACCACTTGGACACATGCATGATCAGCTCGCGCGTTGCCTGCCCTGATCAGCGCTTCCTTTGCAGCCTCTGCTGTCTGCCACTGGCTGGTCAAGCGCTCCACAGATGCCTGGGTGGCTGCTAGCTGGGCTGTTGCAGTGGAGACTTGGTGAGCGGACAACTGTGACTCAATCTGGCACTTCACATAGAACCTGGGAGCCAGTTACACGGGTCGATGTGAATATATTTGCCGATAAGACCTGGTATGCATTGATGGCAGTCCCCGTCTACATGCACACAACATGGCGCAGTACCCCATTCCATTCCAACAGCAGATCCTTCATCCTCATCATCACACCAACCACCCAGGTCACATCATTGTCAGAGGGTATACTGCCGGATGCCAGTCCCAAGCGGGCACTGCTACTCCTGCTGCCTTTGCCTGCCCTGCTGCTGGCTGACAGTGATGCTATGGCACTGACGCCAGTGTGCTTGTTGACTGCTGTTTGGGCAGCTTTCAGGAGGCTGTCCAGCACAACTGTCATGTGAGATACATGAGCTACATAAGCTTGCGGTGGGTTTTTGAGCAACTGACCGGACAAAGCTTGCTTAGAGGCTGCAGCAGCAGTTTGACGCTCCCTGCAATCATTGAATGCAGCAGTGTCATGACAATCTTTGTGACATTCCAATCCCTCTATGACGTCTGACGTGTCGTGTGCACTCCATGCGCTGTGTTTGTTTTGTACTTGTGAAATACAACGTTATCTACCTTTGAAGCTGCTCCTCATGCCTTGCTTGTGCCTCAGCAAGGGCAGTTCGCAGTCCTTCCACTTCAGCATCAGCTGCAGCCAGCTGCTGCTTCAGCACTGACAGCTCTCTGCTGGCATGCGTGACCTGCATACATAGAACAAATGGGCATGATATGAAGACAGCTGCACCAAGCATGTAGACTCCTGCATGCTTGCTGGTGCAGAACATTGTGAGCTGCTTGGTACACACGACAGGCACCTGATGTCTTGGGCTAGGGAGGTATGGTGCCCCTAGGCATGTACCCTATTGCAACTGGGCTGATAACATAGTATATAGCTTATGGCATCACTGCCAATGCCGTGAGTCTGCTCTGCAAGAGCACCAGGGGCATACCCTAGCAGCGTGATAACCCATGTGAATCCTACCTGCTGACCAGAGGTCTTCACTTGCACCTTGAGCTCCTCAAGCTGGCTCTGCAGCTTTGCCGCAGCACCATCAGCCGCTGACACTGCAGCAACTTGACTGGCAACCTCTTGCTGTGCTGCTTCCAGTGCCTGCTTAAGCTGACTGGCAGAGAAGGCACGATGCTCGCATTCATCCTGTTGCAAGGGCATTGAGTGAATGAATCAGCAACAGTCACACAGCATACGAGTGCTTGGCAAGCAAGATCTTTTACTCTGAAATTAATCAAGAGACCACCGTCACCAACATATCCAGCTTGGACGAATAGACACTGCTGCAGAGGCTACAGTATAGTATAGACTAGCACCATCGGCTATGCAAGCCATGCAGCTTACCAGCAGCCCTCGTATACGTGCCTCCTGCGCTGCTGCTTGTTTCTGTGCTGATGCCAGCTGCGCAGTGAGAGCAACAAGGCGCTGCTCTTGTTCATTGCTGGCTCCAGACTGCAGCGTCTCGATTGTTTCTAGTAGTACAGCTGCTTGCATCACATGACTGTCAACCTCACCCGATAAGCGGTGAATTTCCCTGCAAGATACCACAGTAGACATACATATTTGGTCAATACCACACACAAATTCAGCACAGGACACGATGCAGGTGGTACAATGCAAGAGATCTATGCATGACTTGGGGGCTCTGCACTCAGTGGCAGCTGCGTGCCAGACCTTCT
>JARWLF010001614.1:0-15384 GCA_029853055.1 Scenedesmus sp. KT-U | reverse complement strand
AAGCACAAAATTCCAACGTGAATTGTGTTAAACACAACTGCTCCGCTGGAATCCCCGCCTGTTGCTTCATCAGCAGACACCATGAACAAGCATATGCAAAACCTCTGGGGCGACTGCTTTGAACCAAAGTCATTGTCCCTGCTGACGTGCCCGTACGCTGAGATAGGGCTTCGTTCATGGCTATGTGCTGTATATGTCTAGTAGACGTTGCACAAATGACATGTCTGGGTTCTGTACATGCAGCAGCAGCAGGCCTCTCACCTCATCCTCCTCTGATGGCTCCTCCTTCTTCTCCTCCTTGGCGGGAGCAGCACCGCCTGCAGCTGCACCACCAGCAGCTGGAGCAGCTGCGACAGCACCGCCTGAGGGCACTGACTGCAGCTTCTCACGACCAGCAGCAATCAGCTCATCGATGTTCTTGCCTTCGAGCTCCTTCAGGAGCCTCTCGACGTCAGCAGCATCAGCCTCAACACCGACTGCATAAAGGAAATGACACAATCTCAGAAAACATGTCGGCAGGTGCGTGTAGAGGCCCATGGAGAACAGACAGGCTGCGGCGATGGTGTTCAAGTTTGCCAGCCTGCTTACCTGAGCCCAGAATCTTGTTCACATCATCAGCAGTGGGGTTGGCCTTGCCACCCAGAACAGCCTGCGCAAGACCAAGCTGGGATCAGTACACTACATGGCTGGTCTGCACCATCGGGTCCTGAACACTAAAGCTTACCAGCAGAACAGCGGAGACCACACGCATCTTGACTCGTGTGTCAATTTAACCGCAAAACTTGCTGGTTGGAAAGAAGGACGCAAGCTCAGCTGCACAGAGCTATGAGGTGCACGAAGCCGTCAGTGAAGTGTGTTACTGTTTTCAGGGTATAGCAAGCAGTCAATGCTGTGCAATACTGCCCTTGGTTGGTGTTCAGAAGCTAATATTCTGCTCCGTAGCTCGACGCACCCCCAGATGACAGCATCTGCTGTGAAGTACGTCTGTTCTAGCACGTGGTGTGCAGTTTGTGCTCGCTATTGTTGATTCATCAACAAACACCTGCGCTTTCAGTGAGTGACATCTCGTAGTAATGCTATCGTATCAGCAAGATGTGTGTGGTGCCAAAAAGGCATGGTCTGGGGCAGGGCCAACACTCAGTACTGGCCAAGGCAGCGTGGCTTGTAAGCGCAGGTTCAGTTGCATTGTAGGTCTGCGGATACCGCAAATATCATGTTGCAGCGTTGATGTATCTCAGCCCCTCACACCGACAATCACCCAGTAATATGCACAGTCAGAGCAGCCTTGCTCCTGCAGTATCACCTCCCGCTGTCTCTGTCTTCTGAGCAGCACTCGGTCACTTGGGCTCATTGCTGCCACGGGTATCTGCCAGCATTGGTTACTGGGCGAAGTGCCTGAAGATCACTGACAACGACTTATTCTTCATACACAGCTACCATCTTCTCAGGATTTAAGACCTTCTGAATGCACATATGTGCAATCACGGATGCATGCGCTTGGCGCTATCAGTCCGGGCTCACCGTCATTGCAAACACTGCCATTACGGTGCCCAGCAGCAGTATGTCTGAGTGACAGGGACCCATCTCAACTGGTGAAGTGCATTACCAGGCTCAACAATGGGCAGCCTCCTAACTCCCAGCTCCAGTAAGGCACACAGCAGCAGCTGCATTCTTCCAGGTGGGGATTGAAAGAGACCCTAACAGTATGTGGGCTCATAGACAGTGCCGTGGGTGATTTTAACAAGGCTTTGTGGTGGCTTTGATGCGTACCCTGCAGGTGATAAGCATCTGCTTTGCCGTATGCAATGTATGCGACTTGCATGGCCTGTAGTTCTGCACAGTAGCAGTCAAACATGCCATTCGAGAATCTGCTTGAGCATCCAGTTTAACCAGTCTGCAGAAGATGATCTGGCACTGATCACGTGAATTGTGTCACGGTGCTGTAGCAGCTAATACTTTGACCTGAACAGCAGCAGCTGCAACACAGGGCTTTGAATATCTGAACTGCTCAGGTCCAGTGGGCTTGGCGATCTCATCAATCCTGCTCGGGCTGATTGGTTCCTGGGATGTTGGCATTGACTTTGTCGCCGACGCACTAAGTCTGGGTGCGCTGCATTTGCGCTGAGCAGCACTAGCTGTGGCACAGAGCTCAAAGCTCTGATCCAACACTAGCGCATGTGCAGCAGTACTCCAGGCTGCCTGCTGTCAGTGCAGTGCAGCTATGTATAAAGGCTCGCAGTAACTCATGCTATACTATACTGTACATCACGCTTGAGCTGCAGCTGGGTGAGTACTCAAAAATCAGCAGCAGGTGAGTGTCTATGCAGCTGCCATAAGAAGCTTTTGTTGGACATGACAGTGAAGATCCATCTGTGCTTGTGCTATCTGTCTCTGCGAGTCTGGAGATAACGTTTTGCTGCTGTACAACACAGCTATTCTGCCAGACAGCAATGACTTCTGCAGACAGGCCCGCACCAGATGGTGGGCACCTACAATGGAGTTTGCTGCCTGCATGTCACATGCGGCATGGTGTACTGCACGGTGGAGAGCCTATACTGCAGTACTATCTGCCTTAGACTTTGCTCGAAGGCTTGAGCCGTGATGATCTGGGTTTGGCCAGCTCAAGTCAGGTTTCTTACAGGTCTGTAACGTACTGGCTGTCAGTCACCTGCAGAAACTCGCCACTGGCTTCAATTTGTCCTTCGATGTTTGTACCATGTCCAAACACCGGTGCTGCAGACCACTCATGCTTTGCTATGCATAATTTCCTGGGTGCCACTATGCGGACACGGAGCTGTGTTGATCACAGTCACTAGTGCTGCCTGTGGAGGTGATGGTACGAAACTGTCATGTGCAGCCTCGCCCATGATCCGTTATACGAGGGCACAAACCAACTTTGGACATGATTTGAAAATCTTTCACACTAGCGGTGCGAGCTGTGGCTGGCTGGTCGCTGGGGGGTGACGAAGGAGTAGCACGGGTGTGCGATGAGTGAATGCACGTCGCGGTTGCTGTAAGCTATTATTGAAATAATGTGCATGCACCTTGACGAATGTTTTGCTGTGGATCAACGGAGATGTCACTGTTACGTGTATCGTCTGGTAAATGGTTGGCTGGGCTCCAGCCGCGTAAATTACACGTGCAGGCGTTGATGAACTTGCGGACACTTACCATCAGCATAACATTTATGCCGGTCATTAAGCACCATCAGGCTGACACTGTTAGCCCTTTGGGCCTGCACGCAAACACGGTGACACTTAAGCACGCTGATCAGGACATAATTGTATGCAAGAGTTTTTCTGACACATACGTAAGCTTGGACGATCGTTAACCGCGCCAGTAGCATCATAGTGCTCCAGGCCTGACTAGCCATGGCAGTGATGGACCCCCTGCTTTCTCTCCTGGGAGCCAGTTCAGTGTCAGAGCTAGCAATAGTAGCTGCTATTGGTCTCGGCTTGATCACATTGCTAGTCGCTTTGCGAAGGTGCGTGTGGCACTTGCCGTCCCTGTGCAACACGGCTGAGAGCAGGATTTCGCAAGACGCCGTCCCTTTCGCAATTTTTATGCTCCAGACTCTTCAACCTATTGGTATTGGCTGTTTTCAGTTGTCATCACTCGATCTGCCCTACTCACAGTGCTCGCCCTTCCTGCAACCAACCATGGAATCAGCAACCAACTGTCGCATCGCAGCTCCAACCATAAGCTCGGCTATAGGTACTGTATGTCGTAACCCAAGCTTCTGACGCCATCGATAAGCTGAATTGCACTCCTACTTGTTGCTGTGTCTGGTGTTGCTTACAGGAAGCCAGGTTATGACTTGGAGAAGATTCCTGGCCCTTGGACCAAAGCACTGCCTCTCGTCGGCAACATCCTGGAATGTCTGCGACCTGATTTCCACCGCGTACTGCTCGATTGGGCTGACAAGTATGGCGGTATCTACCGCATGAAGTTCCTGTGGCATGATACAGTCATTGTGACTGACCCAGCAGCTTTGGCTGCTATCATGGGTCGTGGACCTGGCGCCATTGACAAGGCTGCTCTGGCATATGCTCCCATCAACAGAATGTGTGACCCACATGGCAACCCTAATCTGCTGACATCAGCAGCAAATGAGAGCTGGAAGCTGATCAGGAAGGCAGTTGCCGTCAGCTTCAGTATGCAGGTACGAAGCAGCTGTTGTACAGCATGCGACCAAGTTGAGGCTACTGTCTTCCTGCTGCTGCTTTCAGACTTGTGTGCATCCTTCAGCGCATACATCCTGACTTGCGTTGTGACTCAGCATGTTTTGCTCTGATGAAGCAACTTACTGATGCTGACTTATCACTGTTGCTGCAATCAACTACACCGTAGCATATTGCATCTCCCTATAACAGCATGCTGCATCATGTTGCTAATCAAGTGATCTTGTACACATAGCTTCACCAGCAACCAAATTGCACACATAGCTTCACCAGCAACTAAACAGCACTGTCAAGACAGCAGAACACGCAGTATATCTTTCTGTCATGGCCGTGTCACGGTTGCTGTCTACTACGTGCTGCTACTGCTTGCAGAACATCAAGAAGAAGTATCCTCTGGTTCTCAGTCGCGTCAACCAACTAGTTGAGCGCATTGCTGCTCAGGGCCCCAAGGCTTCGATTGATGTGGACCAGGCAGCACTGCGAGTAACACTTGATGTCATTGGTTTGGTGAGTCACCGCTGGTCCCTGAATTTTAGTGTGGTGTCACTGCTGGTCCGTGATCTTAACTGCAGTGTCACTGCTGGTCCCTGATCTTAACTGCAGTGTCACTGCTGGTCCCTGATCTTTACTGTGGTGTCACCGCTGGTCCCTGATTGGTACTGTGGTGTCACTGCTCGTCCCTGATCAGCAGCTTGGTCACTGCTAGATGCTGCCTGTTTAAGGTTCATGACTGAGCGTGATTGGCTGACCACGCTGTAACTGTAGCATGGCAATAGCAGTATCAGCATATTTTGCATTGTTTAGATCCTGCAGTCTGTGTGCTGCTGTTACATTGCTGGCTGCGTTCATGTTGCCCACTAATCCTTCAATGACATTGCTGCTGATGACCCTCCCAACACTAACTTGCTTGTCACTGCATCCTGCAGGCCGGCTTCAACCACGACTACGACAGCGTGTCACAAGACGTGCCCCCCTATGACCACCTGCTGCGTGTGCTGCCCCGCTGCTTCACTGAGGTCATGCTCCGCGTTGCCAACCCCCTCCGCCCCATGTTCCCTACAGCATTCAAGTACGGGCCCAAGGGCTCAGCAGCATTCGTTGCGTTCCAGCGTGAAATGGGCATTCTTCTGGATGAACTTCAGGCTAGGGGTCCTCCTGCTGAGGACGATACTGACATCGGCAGTCAGCTGGTTCGCATCATGGGTACACATCCTGAGATCAGCCGTGATCGCATTTTGAGCGAGATTGGTATCTTGTTTGTTGAGGGCTTCGAGACAACCGGACACACCACCAGCTGGACGCTGTTCAACATTGCTACCAATCCAGGTTAGTGCTAGCTTACCCCTTGGGCCTGTGTTATCACCTGCTTCCAGCCACTCTCTTCGCTGAAGCAAACCAGCAATCCACTTGGTTCGGGCCATCATTCATCAGAGCTGTTTGATATCTCTGTTCATGTGGGTTCTGCTGCAAAGTCTCTTCTTGCACATCTCTATCATAGCACTCAAGGTGATTCTGTGTGACACTCACAGGTGTCCAGGCTCGCATTGCTGATGAGCTTGACAGCCTTGGTCTGTTGGTCAAGCCTGGCTGTCCTGCTCCTCGTGACCTGGAGTGGGATGATCTCAAGAACTTGCCATTCCTGACAGCATGTGCCAAGGAGGCAATGAGAATGTTGCCAGTGGTGTCTGTCATGGGAAGGTGAGTCAGCAGGGTGATAACAGCAGCAGCAGTAGTGAGGTGCTGAGCTTCAGCTGCATTGATTGTGTATTGTAGATCTTGAATATGCAGTCTCGCTGCTGCCACCTGTATGGCAGGTTACAGCAGTTCCCGGAAAGGTGGCACAGGGTCGCTAGAGGGCCTATCGCATGCCGCACATTGTGCATGTGGCTTGCTTAGTGCAGGGAACAGAACAACCAGCCGAGTGTATTCTGGTCAATCTGTGAGCTTGGGCAGGCACAGTAGGCTGCCCTATGCTAGATATCTGACTGGATTTTCTTCTCTGTCCTACAGAGCCACCGACAAGGTGATGAAGGTCGGACCGTACACCGTCCCGGCCGGTACTATCGTCGGTACTCCTCTGTTCGCCATTCACAACACCGTCCACAACTGGGACCAGCCTGAGAAGTACATGCCGGAGCGCTGGTTGAGCGTGCCCATTGAGACCTACGTCTACAACAGCAAGGACGCGCACGCAGCCGGCGACGCTGCAGCCGCGGCAACCAGCAGCAAGCGCGGCATTACCTTTATGCCATTCAGCGAGGGCCCTCGTAATTGCGTGGGTCAGTCCCTGGCCAAGATGGAGGTCATGACGCTGTTGGCCAAGTTGTGCGCCAACTTCACCATCGAGCTGACACCGGAGATGGGCGGTCGCGACGGCGTGCGGTCACGTGAGAGCACTCACTTGACCCTGCAGTCCGCAGGTACTCAGGGTATCCGCTGCCACCTGCACCCCAGGGCTCGTGCTTAAGCCGTCCCATGACAGAGTAGCAACTACAACAGAGCAGCGGCTCGTCTCCCTGTTGTATGGCGCCACAGCTGATGGTGTTTGGTCAAGGTAACATCGCATGTATGACACATACTTGTAGGCTTCAGATGCTGTGCAGCCATGTCAACCAAGTCAACCAGCTGTCTACATACATACAACTATGTTTCAACCGCTGGTGCTGCGGTCATGGCGGGTGCTGAGCATTGCAAGCAGTGGTGAGTGTTGTTGCACAGCACCACATTCTGCAAGCTGCTGGCTGCACATGCATGTGCTGACAGTATACAATTGTATGCATTGTGATGATACCTGCCAGCGGATTATGTTTGGTATTTGTTTTACATTCATATAGCATAGTAGACAAAACATAGCAAATCACATAGAAGTCAAGGGTTCTAGTAGTCATTCATAGTGGTTTACTGATAGGGCCATCTCAGTTCAGCCAGCTCTGTGTGGTGCAGACAGCTGACAGGTATTGCTGTTGCAAGCCAGGCCTCTGAAGCACCTGGGCAAGAAAAGCTCATGATCACAACAACATATGTTGAGTTCTTCTTCAGCTTCGAGTGTTGTGCATTGCATGCTACTAGTGGTTCTGAAATGCTGCAGCCTGTGCTGCATGTTGTCTGGCATCGTAGGACAGCGGCCATTTCATTCACCGTGTTGCTGAATTCCGACAGCAGTTCAATTATAGTTGCTCCTGCTGCTCGATGGAAGCTTGCCTTGGTGTTTTTTCAGCAGTTCTGCCTAGAAGGCAACGGCGATTTCTCTCTGCCTGCATAGTTGACGTCCAGCTGTGGAGGGCTCGCATCACCAACGATGTCAGCCAGAACAACTCTCTCTGTGAGACTATATTCTGCTCTTATAAACATATAGAGTGTTTGTGGTTGTGTGAAGGTCTTGTCCTTGTGTCATTTCATGGCAACGATGTCCGACACACTCCAGCATCATCCACGAGAGTGTGCAATTCTAGATGCTGTCAAACAAGCACAATGTTGTACGCAATGTGTGAAAGCAGCTATATGGTGATCTGCAGCCTTTGTTTTGTACTGCAATTGTACAGGTTGTGCAAGTTTGATTGATCGGTTGTATTTCTTTCGTCCTGGCGCCCTGGGTGCTGCTGGTACCCTTACGGCATCAAACCCTGAACTGATCTCGTAACCCTACTACTCCCTGAAAATGGGTGTGTTAAGTACAGTAATTCCTGTCATCTACAGATTGAAAGCAATGCGGTGAGAAGTTTGATTGAGGTGACAAGTGTCGTTGACCTTATACTGCTGACAGCACTGTGCCGTAAGTCTATGATATGGCATATCATGCATCTCACAAGGCAGCTGGCAGTGGCAACCAGTGGCTTTGTCATGCTGAGCACCCTGCCTGTCCACTAGTGGGTTGGGGGTGTCTCAGGCTGTGCATTGCTGGTTGCTGCTGTTGCATGACTGTCGTGCACTGGTTGATAGCAACCCAATGCTTGTTCCTGTGGACGCATTTTGACCTGAATTTGCCAACTTGCTTGTGATAGTTGGCTTGCAAGCTCGCCCGTGCGGCACATTGACAGTTTTACAATGCAGTTGTAACAGCAACACTAAACAAGAATGCCATTACTCCAAGAGTGATTGAGGAGTAACCTTTACTAAAGCTAGTAGCAAAGGTTACCTGTTCCTGCCACAGCCTGCCACTAAGCAGCGTGTACAGTTCCCCTGACTACCAGCCAGTGGTACTGGCATACCGTCCCATGATCGTCACCTGCCAGATCTACCAGAGCGTCACACCCATCTGTGACCGTCACAGATAAGTAAGTAGTAGTAGTAGCGGCGGTTGATAAAGGGTGCACTGATGGTGAGTGTGGTCTGACCGTCGGTACGGTACCGACATGCAATGATCTCACAGTCACCTCCCACTTGTTGTACAAACGAGCCACATAATGTTGTATCCCAGTGGCACCTGTAACATCTATCAAAAAAGTGGCACTTTCAGACACTTGCAATGGCGGTGAACCGGTGGCACCTGATCAAGATCACTGAGGGGACAGTCACACATCTGGGGTGCTCAATGAAGGTAGGCGAAGTCTTTTGGCCGCCATTCACTCAGTACCAGACATGAAAGGCATATGAGCCTGGCATTGGCTCTTTCTGTGGGCGAGTTACTAACTGGCTCTTTCTCTGGGCGAGTTAAATGAAGGCTTCATGTAACTTTCAAAATCGAAAGGCATATGGGCGATGCAACCTGCAACTCACATGGACTGCATGGCATGCAACCTTTGCCGCAAGATGCTCGGCCAGAAGATGCTCCCCCAAGTGGTTAAACTTTGTTGCCAAAGTTGTTAAGTTCACCGACAGTTAGCTCAGGAGCCACATTTTGCAGTCACTTGGCAAGCTGCACTCCTTGATTCACCCCCATTGCCAGTTTCTGGTGCGTGTACAAGCACCTGCCGCCTCCCCTCCGAGGAGATATGGCATATCAGGCAATCATCTGAACAGCCTGACAACCAGATCCGCTCCAAGCATTCTGTAGAAGGTTGTGTCATACTGTGCTGACACTCAGTTTCAAGGCCACGCACTGTGATAAACAGGGGTTGCATCTTCCGCAGGGGACTTTCGTCCAGATGGACGACGGGTGGTCGGAAGCTTCGTTTCGAAGCGATATCTCGGGCCTGGAAAATCGTCCCAACATTACTGTACTATAGCTAGTGGAAGCGGTAAAGATCTTCGTCCCACCGGACGACCGGGGTCGCGACCCGATCGGGCTCCTTCGTTTCAGACGACAAAGATGCGACCCCTGGTGATAAAGTTCATGCTGGTTACTGATGACCAGCCGCCACCAAGGTCCACCAGCTGCCACCAAGAACGCATATGCCCGTTCTGCTGCCACTCAGTGACAGACAGTGACGCCCATGCATGCCCCTTCCAATATCCTGTGAAACAGGCTTTTCACCGTGAAACTTATCGGATAAGTCGGACTCCTTGGAAAGGAGTACTCAGTGATGAACTGGTCTGGACAATTTCAAGTCTGCAGCCACATATACTCAGCTGACTAGCCCTGGTATCTAATGCTCTTGCTGCTAGTGCACAATTTTACTCGTGCGAACTTCAGCTACTCAGATGTACTTCTGCCATCCAACGAGTCCGCTGCTCCTTCAGCCTGCTGTATTCTCTTGCAGGTCTTCTTGTGCTGCTTCCAGTGCTTCAGCTGACAATCCCTGCTGCAGTACCTGGCCACCTTACAGCCTGAACACCTGCTGCCCTTCCCCGCAACCAACTGCTGCTCACTCAGCTTGGCCAGGTTCACACAGGCCGGGTTGTTGCAGCAGAACTTCACAGGAATGGCAGCACAGACAGCTGAACCACACTGCTGAAGCTCAAGAAGCAGCTGTCTAATGGACTGAGCACCCTGAGCATTGTCTGCTGCTGGATCATCTGTCAAAGCCTGGGACAATGCACCAACCTCACTGAGTTGACCAGACACCTGTCTCAGCATTGTCAGCTGCTGTCGTAGGTCCTGACCACCCAAGGAGTCAGCTGCTGACAGAGCATCGGCACCATGTTCCGCTAAGACCAGGCTGATACCCCACCACCCGATTGCTGCTACAGCATTGATCTCGCTGAGTACTTCTTCAGCTGACATATAAGGAGCCAGCGACTTGAACGATAATTCATGTAATGTGCTGGAAGAAAAGGCATACATGGCACGGCCGAACATAACGAGCCAGTTGTAGATATGCCCTTGCGGCTTGTCTGTTGCATCTTCAATGGCTTTCAGCATCAGATACATCATCGTCAGCTCATGCCGAAACCAGTCTGATGTCTGTGAGTCCTCTTCTGTAACAGAGCGCATCAGTGCACTGTGTGCTGCACTGTTGGCGCTATCTGACTCCATTGCTGCAGTGCACCTCATCAATAGCTTCAAACTGCAGCAAAGCAGAGAGGATATCTGCTGCTGAACATGAGGCTGAGCCAGAAGCGCGTCCAATACACCTTTATTGTCATCAGCCAGCAGCACTTGGACGGTGTACAGCACAGGAACAACGGCTGATGATGACCGCTGCAGCTGCCAGTCTGCAGAATCACAGCCCTTGGTCCTTGCTAGAGTCTCACAGGCTGCCAGGGTCGCGGCTGGCCCCTGCTGGATGATGTTGATAAGAATGCTGGGCAAGTTGGCCGCTGCAATTGCAACAAGAATCAGTGACGTCAGACCGACCCTAGACACGGTGCTCTACACCACAGTATGCTCACCAGAGACAGCCATCCAATCAAGTTGACTGCAGTGTCAGCACATGAATGCACCTCCTCAGTGCTGCTGAGTTACAGTGTGAGGATGTGTGGATGCTTTCTGGCGTGTGTCTTTTCACATGGACTCTTTGTTCCTGACAACATGTCACTTATGGGGCTTAGACCTTACCTGGCGTTCTGCTGGTGAGAAACCTTTGTGTCATTGATGCCCAGGTCTGAATGACCTTCACCTCTGCTGCTGCTTCTGAGGCTGACTCTGCTGTTACAGGAATCTGCCAGATTGGTTCTGCAGTCTTTGCAATTGCTGACTGTTGGCTGGCACTCTTGTCTGCTCTGCAGGCCTTCTCATACAGCGGCTGCAACAACCACTTCAGGATCTGTTGCTGCTTATCAGGGCCATGTAGTGCATCCGAGAAAGCCTGGGCTACAGTGCCAAAGGTACAAAGAATGCTGTCAATTGCCTCCTCATCAGTGTCCGGCAGTAGCGGCAGCACAATGCCTATAAGAAGGTGCATCACCGGTGTTGCTAGCTGCTGCAGGAGAGCATATGTAGAAGGAGCCTTCTGGAACTGTTGGCTGCTGCTAGCAGTGCTCTTGCCACAAGAAGCAGTGCATCTGCCCGCACTGCATGCAACATCATCAGTCCTATCATCATTATCCTGCTGCTCATGCTGCTTCTGCTGTTGCTGCTGTTGCTTCAATGAGTCATGGTACATCTTGAACACAAAACTTGTCATCTCATAGAACACCAGTGATCCGTGATTAAGGTCAAGTTGAGCATCTGTGAATGCGGCCCAGACCTCCCGAAAGGAAGCTCGTACACCCAACACATTAAGCAGCTGCATGTAGACATGCTGCTGCTGCTGTGTTGGGATTGCAACAGCCTTCTCAGCTCTTGACACTTGCGCTTTGTCTCCAAGTGGCCACTGCCGCCTTTGCAACTCTGCTGTTGCAGCTGCCACCCCCACAAAGAGCAGTTTCTGTACTTCCTCGAAAGCATAAGTAGCCCTTGCAGCAGATAAATCACCATTGTCAATTGAACAGCAGCACTCCTCAAAGAATGCTTCCAGTATAGGGTATGACAGTTGACAGCTGCATGAGCAGGAGAGCTTCCAGAATCTCAGGCTTCTGTCGTTGTGCACGGGGTTGATTCCATGTGCCATGCCCGTGCTAGCACTGTCATCAGGACTGGTACCGTTCTCACTGGAGCTGCTCACATCAACATTGCCGAGGCCGCTGACAGTGACGGTGCTTGGCAATTGCAGCAGAGCAAGTGCCAGGCTTGCTACAGGTTCCAGGCTGACAGCCAGGGCACTGCCAGTCAGCTTGCCATCCGGCAGGAACCGGTAGTTTATACTCCATAGCCTCAGTAATACAGAAGCCATTCTGATCAAATGGTGTAGAGTCGCTATAAGCTTTCGATCCGGACTGCCTGCTGTGCTGTGGGACTGCTGCACGATGGGAAGCAGCTTCTGAACGACTTGCAGAAGGTGCTCGGGAAATCCTGCATCACATGGGTACATGATACATGGCACCTTGTCATTGACAGCCACGCTGAACTCCATCATGACATAGATTTTCAAATTACTAATAATATACTTAAATTAGGTATATTATAGTATAATGTCATGTTGTGGATTCACACACAGTCATGTTGGGATTCACACACAGTCATGTTGGGCTGACGGGCAGATAAGTAGTATAGGTACTACTAGTAGGCTGCATAACTGCTGGGATTGAGACCATGCTGTGGCCCACATAGTGGTGCACCCATGTACACGGTGTTACGCAGACTTACCTGCATTGACTGACATGCTGTACTCCTTGCCCTTAGAGTTTCTGTAGTGCCACTCTGTAGTTCTGCAGTATATGGGTGCTGTAAGCAGGGCTGGCTCCAGCTCATGGTCTGCACAGCCTTGAGAAACATGTGTGCATAACTGCTGTCGCTACTGGTTGCTGCAGCTATGAGGTTGGGCGGCCAGTTCAGATGCAGCTGCTTCAAACCAGTGCCGACAGCCAAGTATGCGGATTCCATCAGTCTGTCACAACTGTCTTGGTTGAACGCCTCTTTCATTGATGCCTTCGTCAGAACCTTCAATTCGTCCAGCAGTCCGCGCGCCCAGCCGAGAGAGTCTGCAAAACGCCTCACGCCACCAGCCTTTGACAGCCAATTCAGCTTGACTGTCATACTCAATAGCTGCTTGATGTGGTGCTGTTGCTCGGAGCTGAGACCTTGCAAGACGCATGGTGGCGGCATTGTAACCAGGAGAGGCTGTCCACAAACACCGCTTCCAGCCGTGCTCTAGTTTCTGCAGACGATACTTCATATATGTCCCTGTCTTATACTTTATGTGCCTGTAGCGCAGACAAGTAGTGACGCTCCCCGTTCGTGACCGCGGCGATGTTACAGTCACTTAGTGACTGTCATAGAGAACGCTGGCAGCTGAGTGCAGCTGGTTGCGGCAATGTGCACGTGTTATGCATAGAACTTTCCGCCTTGAATGACGCAGGTGCCAAATCCAGAAGTTCTGCCGGACAAAGGCTGTGCTGTCTGTGTGTCCAGTCCACGGTGGACTGTTTCCCTTACCCTCGGTACCGGTTGCTACAGCAGACACGGAATCTGATCAAGTCACAGCAGAGGCCTTGATGAGACGCTCGTGACACCGACACATAGCACACAGTGCACCTGCACTTTATTGTGGGCCCGTCATGAACATGCAAACCCATCTACCAGGTACTTTGCTCCAGCTGCACTGCTACTTCACAAGTACCCAAGGGCCGGAAGGCCGGAGCGGGTTTAGACTCAACTTTCAACTTTCAACTTTCACAAGTACCGGTATGATCTAGCACAACTGACTGTTACATACAGTATCTGCAGGGGCGATCATAATGATGGGTACCACCGGACGTCTGAATCGACTGGCAGCAGGCTATGGCACACACAGTAGGTCTAGGCACCCAATAGATGGACCACTGGTCTTGCAGGTCGCTACTTGCAAGGCTTCGTTGTGTTGTGAGACCGTCTAGTCTTGGGGGAACTGCCACTGCCACACAGAAGTCAGACACTGTACCAGTCAACTGTTTGCCTTCTCACAAAGCCCACGGGTCACTGACAGGTAATGGGTGAATAATTGACCTGCCCAAACACACACGGTACGGGTACAATGTTACACCTCTGTCGCTGCAATCACAGCAGCAACTGAGCACAACACCCACCATATAACACGTTCAGATCACAAAGGTGCCCGTGTTATCTGTGGCACCATGCAACAAACTTTGTTTCAATTCTTGAAGACTTGAGATAGTGTAATATGATAAGCATTTGACATGATGGATCACAAAAGTTGTGTACTGTATGGTTTCTACGCCCAACATCGAAAACTGCAGCACTCACAGCTTTCTGCAAGGCTGCTGGTAAGCCCAATTTGACGTCTCCGCTGCTGTCCTATAGCCTGACCACCCAGCAAACAGCCACTGCAAGGTTCTGTTTATGTAGTCCGCATAGACGTCTGCAGACGGCAACTGGAGGAAGGAAGCCTGCATGTACTGTACACCAGGAGCACATTAGTACAAGCTTGATCCTATCCAAGCCTGATGCACGCTGTGCCCACCATATAAACATATTACAATCACAGGAATGTGCTATGTGTGGCACCATGCAACCAAGACCTGACACACTCTATCACAAGAGCGTTAAACTGTATATCTGTACGCCCAACATCGACAACTGCAGCACTCACAGCTTGTTTGTAAGGCTGCCGACCAGCCCGTTGTAAGGACAACCTGTACAATTTCCGCTGCTGCCCTGTACATGTAGCCTCACCAGCTGCTAGCGGCAAGGCTCAAAATTCAAAGCGATGTCTGCAGACGGCCAGGAGGAGAGGCCTGTATGTAAAGTACACCATGTGCAGATCAGTGCAAGCAAGGCTAATGTAGTGACATGCTAGCTCGCACGACTGCAGAAATGGGAAATTGTAGCTTGCCAACGTAGTGGTGCTCAGCAATATGGACACACAGTGTGCGGAGCCACATAGCAGTATGAAACCACAGTGACTGCGAAGTGTACCAGTGCCATACGGTATGCTTTGGACCTGCCCTGCACATGACGCCTGCACACACCTTGCACTGCATGGTGCAGCCGCATGCTTTCATAGCAGACTTTGGTGCTGAGTACTCCTGCAGAGCAGAGGCACATGATCAGTGTTGTTGTGTACGCAACACTGAGACAACACAGTGTCTGACACAGTACCTGCTACTCACTCTCAGCACATGTGCGCAGTGCTGCCGTTGCTGTCGATCACTCAGGTGTTTTTCTGCCATCTGCTGCTGCTTCAGCCTGCTGTAACCTCTTGCATGTCTTCTTGTGCTGCTTCCAGTGCTGCCGTTGACAGTCCCTGCTGCAGTACCTGGCCACCTTACAGCCTGAACACCTGCTGCCCTTCCCCGCCACCAACTGCTGCTCACTCAGCTTGGCCAGGTTCACACAGGCCGGGTT
>JARWLF010001607.1:0-10780 GCA_029853055.1 Scenedesmus sp. KT-U | reverse complement strand
AGCGGCTTGTACACGGTACATATGCAACAAGTGACACTGCTTGAAGTTAACCAACTGCCCTCCCAAGCACCAGATTAAAGGGCTGTAGTGCCTGTCCCAGGAGGACCAACCAGCATCAATACTGGATGGCAGCAAGCAACGCATGACTGCGCGCAAACCATCAGGAGCACTACTGAACCCGGGAAGTCAACTGTGGAGTGCAAAGCTGACGTCCTTTCGCTGTATGACTTCAATCTATCGCCACCATAGCGCCATTGCTTGCGAATACATTGGAGGGCCGAAGCAGAGCAAATGGAGCCAGCTGCCATTCTGCTTTAGAAGGCTTTTTGATACGTGAGCGCACTGTTCAGCCCTTCGGCCCCTCAACGTAAGCCAGCAAATCACCTTGGGACGTGCGGGCTGGGTGGTTTCGGCTGCTTTGCTGGCTTGATAACTTGTGCTTTAAGGTCAGCACCTCCTTCTACGTCTGCTGGACTGGACATCTTGGCTGTGTTGCCCTCGTGCACGAAACGAGGCTGCAACTACTCCCGGGTGACTACTGTCGCAGCTGCCCTTCACAGAAGCTCTGTATTGAGAATAGTACTTGATATGAGCAAAAGATTCAATACAGCCAGACTCGCAGACTTTTGACAAGGCTGCAGCGGCTAGCACCCACAAGGAACAATTTGGGGAGGGTTCTTCGTCTGGTGCCGATGTCAAAGCGATCCAAACAACTAGTCTATTTGCTCCCAGGTTACTCTTGGGCCGTCGTCGGCACCTCTTGTAGCCTATACGCAACTGACAGCGGGCGTCTGTTAGAAGAGGAACCTGCTCCTGTCACCCAGAGTATACCTGCCCGTTTTGCTCAATAAACCAAGTAGTATGAACCCGCAATGACTGTCCGCTGCAACAAGGTCTTGACTCTACCCTGCTAGTCTACAGGTCACCTGTGGAAGGGACTTCCTGCATCAGGACAGCTCCTAGCTTGCACGAACAACGTGTCGCCGGCTGTCTGTAGGAATAGTTGCTTGTTCGAATGAGGTCGGGTTGCTCCCTCGGTTATGCTTGAATCAACGGCTCCACCTGGCTGACGCCATCAGTCTGTGAAGGGAGATACCACGATAGCTGCCCAGACTGCTGAACAGAAAATCTTGCATGCAAGTTATTTGTTTGCCAGGCTGCTGGTTGGCCTGCACCATTGGCTGTGCTGTGCTGCTTGGTAATCGACAGGGTAAGCCGGTCGGTGGGACTAGGCAGTTGTTCATATCCAGCGTATATACAGAAACAGAATACACATTCTTGCATACCGCATCTGACCTACTTGGAATGAACCAAGCTGTTACTGTCTTGTTGGTCCCAGGTGAGTGCTCTGCAGAGCTACATTCTGCTGCAGGACAAGTTCAGCAACTGCATGTCGGGAAGAGGCGTTGTTCCTCTCTGCTCTCCTTGCTTGCATCGTCACCATACCGAAGGAGTCTGCTTGCTGTCTACTGTAGCATGCGATGATTGGTTGCATCTGCAGTCCTGTTGGTCAGTTTCTGTCCCACCTGGCAGGCTCACTGCTGACCAGAGTACCAATGCTTGCGAAGTCGTTGCCAAGCTAGGCAGTTTGAAAGCATATGAGATTCGATCACAACAGGATGTGTTATTGGTTGAACAGTATTCTGTGACGAAATCAGCACTGCTGATGAGCACGGCATACATGATCAGTGTCAGAGCTCATACTTGCTGCATTGGCAGCTCCAGCAGTTCCAGTGAGTTCGGTATGAGCTACATGCTGTGCATGTGCACCTGCCAGATAAACTCTGCAGTGTATGCTTTGTTGCATACACTTGTCGCACGAGCCAGACTTTCCCTCGAGGAAAGTTTCACACTGCAGCGTTCCCTCTTTCAAAGTGATAGTGTGTATCATGGCTGCCAACCTTGCCACACCTGCAGTGGGCCACCACATGCATCACCCATCAGAAACGAGCTGTTTATCAGGTTCGCAACTTACTCACATCCATGTGACTCCATGGCCCATGGTTGAACCAACCGGCACAGAGGAGGAGAACAAGAAGAGCAACTCACGCAGGGAAAGCCAATGCCAGGTTCGTACAAATGTCTTTGAACATGATGTTCAGAAGGGTCCTCAAAAGCAAATTACTTGGAGTTACAATAATCTAGTGTTCACTGGTCAAAGCACATGTATGTGAGAATTACCGGAGGGCGGCAAAGCAAAAAGCATGCAACGTGCAAATCATCTGGCAGACTGCAACTATTAGGGCCGCTACTCACGGTACCGAGTACGTTGAATATGCTGCACAAACATCTACGATTGGTCCAAAAGCATGTGTTTCACAAGGGTAACTGCTCTAGTAGTGCGACCTGTCTAGCCACCATATGCCCATGATCACTCATCTACTGATTCAAGGGTGATAACAGGCATAATGCCGTTGTGGCTACTACTGTAGTACACACAAGTCGCAACTGCAGTGCTAAGTCACTCGGTTCTTATCAACCACGATCACAACAGCTTCAGATACGCTATCAATCAAGCTGTCTGCTGATCAAATGCATGCTAGTATCTGTGGAAGGAAAGAGAAACAACGTAGGAGACAACTAGGGTCCTCACTGAGAACTCATCATCTAGTTGACACGTTGACTGCTCCTAGACACCCCCTGCCCCCTCCCCCTTACAGCCCTGTACTAAGTTGCTGTGACCAAGCATGCCTTCGTTTCCTAAGATTATGGAAGAAGATCACCACCTACTGTCAGCCAGAACCCCACCCAGCGCTCCCAGCACACGTGCAAATTGTATCACAACTGTACTAATAACCAACATCTCCTTTTGTGCAGTACAGACCAGCAGCTGCCAACAGCTGACAATGCACTGGCCAGGCACTACACTGGGCTGCTGTGACAAACGTAGTAGATACACTCTAGCAGCACACTGCAGTCAGCAGGCTACTCCTAGTAGAGGGCAGCAGCATCTACGTACCGTATTGACCAGCATACAACCTGAGTGAGGCAGGTCACAGCATCTACAATGGTCATCACTCACGACCTGGCTGGATCAATGGCCAGAGGCCGACCCACACTAGAGACAGACTGTGCGAAACAAAGAAAGAGGCCTGGAAGGCGAAGAAAGACTGTGTGTGATCAATGCAAGATCTTCATCAAGGTACTACGCCGCAGTATATATATCCTTAATAGTGCATCTGGCATGCACACATTCTTGATATGTGAACCCCTGTACAGACACTTGATAACAACCACAAAACTGCAAATAGAAGATGCTTTGGCAGTTTGGCTGCTGAAGACAGTAGGTAGTATCCAGCTATCACCAAATCTTGAAAGTTGGGAGTAAACCCGCTCCGGCCTATCGGCCCATGGGTATCTATGCCCCCCGAGTCACTTGAATAGACACTGTCTGTGAGTCACAACAAGGATGACCAGCAGCCTCTCACAGACTGCACACAAGCAAATCTTGAAGCATACACAAACACTGTATGAACATACTACTAGTACTGGCAGACTACAGAGCTGATGCCTTAACTGTCGGTGACACTGTGGTGTTTGCATGACTACTATTATAGATGATGCTATGCACAGTCCCACTGATCTCCAATTGCCCATGTAAGGCGATGCAGCAAGCACAGCAAAGCTAGCAGTGCAAGGTATGCACCGGTTGGTACCTCCTAATAAAAACATCAACAAGCATCAACATATGTACAAACAGCCATCATCGTTCATGTGACTTCCTAGGACGAATATCACCAGTGTTATAATTAGGGTGATGGTAGCAGTCTGTATCGCATGCTTGATATGATGGCTACTGCACAGAAGCCACAACAATATGAAGCTTCTGCAAGTCACAAGCTTGTAACAGCAGCAGTGACTGATCACACTGTACACCCCTTGGGGTAGGCCCCCAAGCCTCCAGCCCTACAGCAATCCGCCTTAGTAGCATATACCCACACTTTGCCATCATACAGTGCATTAGCATATGCCACACTCGTAGCGCTCAGTCCCAACTCTTCCGCCGTAGCTGTCGGAGTCCCGCCAGGGCCGTACAAGCTATAGTACGCTAAGCTGACTTCCGGCGCGTTCACACAGCCGCGATCGTCAGCGTCGGGGTCAGCGGACGCGAACCAGGCGCCGAGGACTTTGTCGGGGCTTGCGGGTAGTACGCAGCCGGGCCGGGGCGGGATGGCGTTCACGAGGCGGTGCATGACGTTGGCATGTGTTTTGATGACACCCATGGTTGAATCATCGTACTCCACATCATAGGGACCTGCAACAAGGAGTTTGTAGCAAGATATTTGCGTTGCATAGGTGTTTGACTCGAGCAGCGGCTGCATACCTTCACTGCTGGCGGCTGATACATCAACATCACTGCTAAACATACCATCACTACTGCTGTACCGCCCACCTTTGGGTAATCCTGGCACTGCCCACTTCCAGTACAAACTGCCTAGCAGCGGCCTGCTCGCCTGTACTGCTGATTGTACTGCATCATATGTGGCAGAATACACTGGGTCACGAAGCTGCCTGACAGCACCCGCATCATCTGCAGCAGCAAGGAGAGGAGAACAGCAACATACAGCAGACCTAAAAGTCAAAAGCAGCACTCTGATACAGTACTGCAGCCGCCTGATGTGCCAACAGCAACTTTGATGTAACTACATCCCACAAAGCTTATTGTCCGCTGCTGTGCTCTCCTGCTGGTCTGGTTGTGCTGAGGTTGTCCAGACCAACCTGGATTGTCGAGCTTCTTTCCAAACTCTTCAAACAGCAGCGGCTTGTTGATTGACTCAGCTGCCTCCAGGTGGCTGTTCAACCAATCTCTCAGGAAACTACCCTGGTTTTCATTGGGACTGCAGACAGCAAAAGACAAACACATTGTCAACAGGTGATGAAAGACATATTCATGTGCCATCAGAACGGCAGTCACGCAATGAAAAAGGTGTTTCACATCTTAGCCAGTCAGCAGTTCATGTGTGCCAGCAAGATGTTCACCAGCCACAACTGCGCCCAGACAGCCACAACCGCAAATTCAAATACATGCTCCTGATGACACATGAGGTATGCTGGTTGATTCTAACTACTTACATCTCCCAGTTATCAGGCCAAGCATGCGCCACAGCAAAGTCCATTGCTCTGTTGTCATCCACAAAGTTCTGTCCTGTTTGTGCCGCCCAGGGTTGAGGGTTCTTGCCAACAAGGGGACTGGACGGACCAAAGAAACCCTCAGAACCTGCACCAAAGCACAGAAGATTGAATGACATCGCATCCTATTGCACTTTGAATATACTGTCACACCCATTTAAGATGCAGCACAATGGACTCTTCAGTTGCCTGATATTAGCTCATTGATGAGCTGCAACATATGCAGCAACTGTGCCTGGTAGTTTGAAGGCACTCTGGACATTTATGTTCTGTATATTCATGCCTGTCTAGCTCCACCAAGTCGAAGTAACATTGTTATAACAAGGAGTCATGACAACTTGTCATAACAACATCACACCTGATGACACCAGATGGTTGGGGTCCTTGCTCCTCACATAATCAGCCATCTCTTGGAACCTGCAGAGTTATGGTCATTGGCATACTAGTAGTAAAAGACCGAATGATTGCGAGGTGCAACAGACAGGCACATGTGTGGCTCACATGTCATCAAGCATGCAGAACTGGCTCTGCAGGCACTGCTAGCAGCAAACTAGGCCAGGGTATTGACCATGCTAACTGTTGTTGGAAAGCTGTTGCTGCTGCTCACCATCCTGACAGCTCAGCCGGGCAGTTGCTGTTCTCTGGTCTCCAAGTTTCACACCGCGGCTCATTGATGAGATTCCAGGCCAAGATAGTTGGATCCCTTTTGTACACGATACCGTTACAACTGTTCTTCCTGTTTGTTATAACGTCAACGTGGCCCCTGTAGAGCTTCTTGCAGGCCTCATCTCTGAAGAAGATTGCATGGCGGACAGTTTCATACTCCTTCTGAGCAACACTCAGTTTCTGCATCATCAACACAACACAAAGTATCCATGTTTAGCAATGGACGAGTTGATTCATAGGTGCATTCAACTGCGCAAGAGTGCAGTATTATGGTTTGCAGATGTACAGTCTAGCAAGCAGGGCTGCACCAAGGACATCCGAGTCTGTGTGAAGAAAACCTGTCTATGGGAGGGGAAAACAAAAGCCTTGTATACAGAGGGTTATACTAGATGGTCAGTCGGTTTCTTACCAGTGTGTCTGTATCGCCTCCCAGCTCCTTAGGCAACTCCATAGTTCTAGCTGGCCCACACCAATCGACATACTGATCCACCCCGTTGTAGTACTTCCAGTTGTCGATGAATGACAATATCAATTTGATACCATGACGCCGTGCAGAATCTATTACGTAATCGAGCGCCTTGAGGCCGTTTTCGTCGTAGACGCCAGGTGCAGTCTGGAACGGGAATCTTTCTGAGATGCTGTGGGCCCAGGTGCGAGCTGAGGTCATGCCCATGGAGGCGGCTTGTTTGAATATGCTGTCAACATCGTCCTTGCGGCCAGCTGCAAGGAAGGCAGTAGCAGGGACCAAACACACATGTGATGTTTGATGCATCGTTCAAAGTACCTGGTTGAAGCTGTGAGGTAAAGTGGAGAATTTGTCACACATACCTTTGCAGTTGCTAAAGTATGTGTAACAATCGTACAGCTGCTGACATAGCTAAGGACAGTCTGTAGAGCAGCATACTGCAGCAGTACGTGAATTCTAGTGGGAAAAACATGCTACAACAGCTGATGACATCCCAACGCTGCTCTGCTGCACATGGTCACTTACTCGCAGCCAATGTCGTCAGCTCGAAGGCCTGTTGCAGCAAGCAAGAAAGCAGACAAGTAAGTTCTACAGTCATTTACCATGGTCATCATGTTGTGACGCTATTGAGCTATACACACTGTCATGCATTGCCTGTTCACGGCTTTGCACTGCATGACTGCATGAGTTGCTGCGTACATACCGCCAAGCGTCCATTCTGAGTGAACTGCCAGCACACGGTGTTAGATGGCTTCTGTTATTGAGAACGGTTTCGGTCAAGCAGTATGAATACGTAATGCGGTTGCAGCTGCAGTCACTGCAAGTGCTGTTCTGTGCGACTTACATTGAAGCCTGTGGGGTAAAATGGTCTGCAATCTTGGTCAAACTGCAAGCAGACAATGCGTTCACAGATAAGAGCTGCTAAGGAGTCAGATTTTGTCGAGTTTGTGATAATGCTGGCACCAGATAACAATTCACCCGGGGCCAAATGCGGCCATGGCCTGGCCTGGTCAGGCCAGATGGTCTTGCAGCTTATAAGAATGGCCAGTGTGGTCAAAGTACAGACATCAACTGCTGGTTCGCTCTTTCAGAAGCCATATACAGCTGTGAGAATAGCACAGTATTTGTGATGGCATGCGTATAGTTGCTGCACAGACAGAGTTGCACAGCCGCTGCAACTGTAGGTGGTCAGCGGTTGTGTGCCTGGCTGGGGCAGATGGTTATAGCTGTGGTATGTAATAAAGTGTAGCTTAACTACTTACTTGGCCGTTCTTGATTGCAACGAAGCGACTGGGACTTTCCGGTACGATAGTAAGGTTCCTCTCAACAGTCTTGTTCAGTGTTCTGGTCGGCACCTTGATGGCGACATCGTTCAATGTTCCATCTACTCCAACAAAGTTTGATGCATCCAAAGTGCTACCGTCCTGCGTGTTGCCCGCATGTGACACCCTTGCTCCAGCTTTCTTCTGAGATGCAACGACTGCTGGGGCGATGATCACTGGCAGTAACAAGCAAAGTAGACCAGCGCCTGCGATTGCTTTGTTTCTTCTGGATTGCAGCCAAGAAGGAAGCTTGCTGGTGTCAGTTGGTGACTTGTTGGGAGGCTTGGTGGGATATTGGTGAGGCTCCTGGACAACAACTTGTAGGTCTTCGGAGCCAGTCATAGCAGCTGCTATTTACAAAGATCAACGCACGGAGCTTGCGTAGATCAGTTGGAAGCAGATGAGGTCGCTGCGGCAGAGAACATGCCACTGGCGCTGAATATCGCTCCACTAGCTCATACGCAGGTCAGAAACAGTTTGCCACTACTTCAGTGTGTGATCAAGCTTGCGTGAGCTCCCAAACACTCAGGTAGTCGTTGTAGCTAAGAGCGCGAGTGAGAAGTGACGAACGTCTTTGAACAAGGGAGCATGTACCTACGCTGAAACGGCTCAGAGGCAACTTTACCAGCATATCTGAGTTGTCACGTCGTTGCAACATCCATACTAGCAACTGACAATGGTAGTTGCCGTCCCGCTCTCGGTGCACCTCCAACTACTGGTGACCTTCTTGCTTCAGCGATCTATACGTCGTATTGATACCATAGATTGATCTGCTTTCCGCATGCAGAAATGATGAGCCCCAACCTGTTCACAGGCTGTGAGCCACTGACCAACCACACGATGAGCAACTTGTGGGCGCAGACAGTTGGCAAAGGGGCCAAGCTTCTCATATTGACATCTGTCGCACAACCATAAATGCGTATTATGCAAGCTTTGGCAGTCAGACCTCTTGAAACTACTCTACAGAAAATTGCAACTGCTCTGCTGCATTGACACCTGCAGTTTGCAGGCTCTGACTCACGGTTGCGTTTATCTTGACGCTATCGCACTATACTTTCGGCCTTGATAATCTGCAAAGCGTCTCTCTGTGGCCCCAATGGCACTAAGTCTGCTGTGGTGTACAGCACCTGAAACTCTGCATGGCGCCCAAGACTATGCATGCCCCGCTTCACTAGTTTCTGCCAGCCTTGTTGTGACCTGCAACAACAGCAGCAGCAGTAGCACTGAAGACAAGTCAGTTGCAAGCTGTGCAACATAATCGACAGGCACCCCAACCCCTGATTGAACAGGTGTGGTTGATGCCAGAGGTAGTTGTGGTGACATCACATGCTGCAGATGCTGCAATACAGACAGGTTGCCGGCAGACCCTGGAGCTCAGATAGCAGCAAACTGCAAATCGTGCTGCAGGCAGGTCATAAACTGTCCGATCATGGCATGGTGTACAACAGGTGATGCTTTCCAGCAGTCTTCACATCGTCCATGCTGCAAGAACTATACGTCTACTGTAACAGTGTCGCTTGCAGCTCACCTAAGTGCGTTCAGCAGCTCCCTACTGCTCATCCCAGGGTCCAAGATGATCAAGCTGTACTCAGCAGCAGCAGCAGCACCACCAGCAGCATCACCTCTCGCCTGCCCTCTAGGCGGCAAGGTGCGCTCTATACCCACCACTGTGCGTGAGTGTCCCTCATGCTGCAGATACAACGGTGATCTGTCAGTTACCACAACTGATCCCTGGCCAGCAGCACTGCTAAGAGGTCCATTGCTGCTGTGCCCTCTGCTGCTAGTGTCCAGTGTGCTGCCTTTCATCCCACCACCTACACCAGCAGCGGCAAGTGATGGGGGCAGCTGCTGCTGCAGGCATGTCGCAGATGGCTGCTGTGCTGTGCTGAAGTACTCCCAGATCCATTCAGCTAGGGCTCTATGCCGCTCTGCCTTTGCCTGCTTGCTCTCTGTGCCTTTGCTGCTGCTGCTGTTGTCAGTAGCACCTGACGGTGTGGTGCGAATTGCTTCTGTTTCAACCTGCCCAGCAGAAGCCTGCTGCTGTTGACTGCTAGAGGTCCCTTGTTTGCCCCATATGTCTCTGAGGGTGGCTCTGTTGCTGGCTGGCTTTGTCCCAGCTGCTGCTGTTGCTGCTGAAGATGAGGTGCTGCTGAGAAGCTGCTGTTGCTGTGTTTGCCCCTTCTGTCCTATAGACCTGTAAGGAGCATGCAGCTTGCCTTCAGCTGAGAACCTGCAGCGTGTGCAGACGTCATAGTTGGGTGTTTCGCAGCTCTTGTAGCGAATCCCAATGACTGGGCACTCCTGACACAGGTTGCAAGCGACGCCTGTGTGGATCGTGGCACCAGATGCATCTCTGGTGGTTGGTGGAGCTTTACCTGCACATAAGCAGTGAGACAGCAGTAGGATTGAGTGGAGCAACGATGTTAACATCTGACTCAGTTGACTGATCAGGAGTACTCATGTGTGGCACACAGATCTCATGCCTCTCAACCAGGGTGGTGCTTGGGTAAGAGCTAAGGCACAGGCGCAGTACAATTATGGGGTGAGCATCCCTATGTTGGCAACACTGCGCCATGAGGATGGAACTGTGCCCTAAACCCTTGGAAACCAAGTAGGTGCTGAAGGATCTCATCACTGGCAAACCTATCACTGTCGTGCGCGGCTTGGAACATGAGTTATTGCTGTACACGTGGTTTTGGAAGCCTGACTACTCGTGTGGCTGTTCACACTCGACATCATGTTGGCACGGACTACTCTGCAAGGCTCTACAGCAAGTCGATGCAGAAGTGGATGTAGATATGATGCCAGGTGCGTCAACGCCATAACTGTGCAAGTCATGGAAGACGTTTATAATGAGAATCAGGTGGCTTACGTGCACGGGGGTGTTTCCGCAGAATATTTCAAGGGCCTCTGACTGTCGTGCAACAACGACGACGACGTGGCAATCTAGCAGCTCAAGTCACAACAGGTATAGCAGCACATTGGTCAGATCTTACACTATATGTCATTCTCAACAAATGATCTGTGCAGCACACGTGCATGCCTCGTGTCCCGCGACAGTATGTGTCCTGCTGCATTGTTGCTCGACAAGTAAACTCTCAGGATCGCGCAGACACTGCTCACAGCCGCAAATGATAAACCCCTTCAATGCAGCTGAGTCAGTAGCAACCAATGACGCCGTATCAGTCATCAAAAA
>JARWLF010001590.1:0-14887 GCA_029853055.1 Scenedesmus sp. KT-U | reverse complement strand
ACGCAACCCTGATGCATACATATGTCATCAATACTTTGGCACATGGAAGGCAATGTACAATCACAGACCTTCTCTGACATACGATGAGCAGTGCAGGTATTGGGGATTGAACGGTACAGCTCCTGCCAGGCCTGCTGCAAAAGCAGTTAGACAGCAGGACAGAGTAGGGCAGGCACTTGGGGAAATGTTCAAATCACAGCTGTCCTCAGCAGCATCTAAGCAGCAACAGCAGCAAATCTTCCATGATGACGCCGACAGATTAGGATCAGTATTGCAGCTGCCATCACAGCAGGCAAGTTCCCAATGGGGAGATGATAGGCCATTGTGGGAAGAAGGGGATTCTGACATTGCTGCAGTACAGCAGTTTGATCAGGATGAAGATGATGACTCACCATCAATCAGTGATGCAGATCCTGGTCAAGCAGATGACCCAGAGATAGCAAATAGCAGCAGTTCCGTGCAGATGACATCAGAATAATCTCAGCAGTGCAGGGTACTTGTGTTACTGCAAAGTACTACATAGATGGCATTGCAATACATGCCACGTCGGTTGCCAATTAGCTGTCAACTTCAGCAGTACCAAGATGTCTGCACTGCATCCCAGAACGTGCCACAGCTCACAGTGCTGCAGCAGAAGATAGCATGCTTGGCACTTTCATGACTCTTGACTGCATCCCAGTTACTTTAACTGGGTGTGCAGTTACTTCAACTGGGTGTGGGGCCCACAAGTCGACCTGAGCAGGGAGAAAGGTCCTGTTAATGGATCTTCACGAGTTTGAGAGAGTTGAGTGCGCTGCAACCATACTGTTTTGTGTACCGTACACAGAGTCTACAGCAATGTGTTGTCTGGTTTGTTACGTGGGACAATTTCTTTTCAAGTTTGTGCTGGTTGGCAAGAGTGTATGCCTTAGTTTGATAGTTCAAGAATCTTGAGAGGCCTCAGATTTGGCTTGGGTTGCATCTTGGTGGATCATATGCTGCATGGAGGCCACAGTGCACCATGAGGTGGTACTTGAGCAGCACTGCAGCATGCTTGACTACGAGGGTCGTAGTCAGTTGAGAGGTGACAAAGGCATCTTGAACCACATCATGGTGCAACCTTCCGCTTCTTGCTGCTCATGCTTGCCCTTGCTATCTGACTACCAGAAGTTGATGGGTAGTTTATATATATACCAGAAATCGGCAGCCTGGCATGCTTATGGTGGACCCCGGGGCTGTTGCTTTACTCTTGCAAGAGTAATTTGCTCCATTGCTTTGCATGAAGCCAACTCGGTCCTGCCAACACACGGCCCCAGGCACGTGAAAACGCAACTAAAACCCTGATTAACAATATCAGCTAGCCTCAATGGCCACTTGCAGCAGCCCAGCTGTACCCACACTGCGGTTCAGTATGCAGAGATCGCAGTTTCGTACGAACACGTACCTAGCCTGGCTGGACTTGTGTCTCCAGACTCTTGCTAAGAATACAAGAATCTATACATGTACTAGTCGTACTGGTATACAAGCGATGCTGCGCCAGCAACAGTCTCCAATCTCTTGGGACGGCAACGGTCGCTGCTGGCACCCTTGTCGCGCTTTTTTTAGGCGCTTCGGGGGTGCAGCATTTCGCAGCATTGGTGTATACTTGCCTGAGTATGGTTTTGTGTGTACTAGCAGCAACAGAGACTCCGTTGTGGCGGGAGAAAACGATGTGGTCCTGCAGCGAATCAAGCAGCAGTTTGATGGCAGAGCAGCTTTGTACGAGAAGGACAACACTTATCACCCGCCACTGGCGCAGGTAATGGTTTTGAGAGGCTGTCCTCAATGGTGTACAAAGTCCATAATGCTGTAGAGCACCTGGCTCTTCTGATGGCTGCAGCATGTATTGACCTTCCTGCAGCAATCTGCAGCAGCAGCACTGACTACTGCTGTGCAAAAAGCTCTAGTGCCAGGCACTGGCACTGGCAAACACAATGCTAAACTTTCCCGGAATTCAAGTGGTACGGCAACAGCACGCAGTCTCTTTCACCGCAGTCTCAGGTGGCGAATCAATCAAGTGCTTGGCAAGAATTGCAGTATGCTTGCACACAAGCAAGTGTCATGTCAGTGCTGCCTTGTTTGCTGCACTTTTGCTTCTACAGCACCTCCTCTCTTTATGTGACCTGAAACAAGGTCAGCGCTTGCTAGATTTGGCTTCGGGCACTGGTTTAGTGGACCTACTGGTTTGGTTGTAGCAGTAGACATCTCTCAAGCCATGCTGGAGCAGCTGCAAGACAAGTACAGCGCTAGCCAGCTGCTGCAGGAACAGCCTCAGTGCCCTGAACAATACAGCAAACTGGCACCGGTACAATGCATAACCGGCGACATGGAAGATCTGGATTCCTGTTTGGCTGGCGAATGGAGAGGCTCCTTTGAGGCCATCACCTGCTCAGCTGCTGTACCCTTTCTCAGGGATCCACAAGCAGCGCTGACACAGTGGAGACAGTGGGTCAGGAGTCCCACCGGCCGGCTGGCATTCAATGCTTTCGTAGCACCAGCTGTAAGGGAATATGGCACTTTCATTACACTTGCCAAGCAGTTTGGGTTGTCTGATGAGTTTGACCCCTGTGAGAGGCTGGGGTCTGAAGACAGGCTGAGGGATGTGCTGCAGCAAGCTGGCTTTAGTACAGTACAGGTGAGCGACAAGACCCTGGTGCAAGGTTGCCAGTGGACCGGAGTTTGGCTGGTTTTTGATGTTGTACGCAGCTGCAGCTGCAGAGGCAAGAGCACAATACCTTCCGCTAGTTGTGCGGAAGCAGGTGTGGTCAATATACATGTGAACCATCTGCTGTGCTGCACATGTCACTATTGCCAGCCAGTAAGTACTAATTCTGAGACCGGTGATGTGTCGAGCTTTAGCAGCTGATCGACAAGAGTGTACAAGCTGGCTGCATCCAATGTTGAGTTCGCCCATGGTACGCCACACCATAGGACAGGTCTTTTTACGGCAGTCCCAGCCGCAATTGGTCTCACAAATGATCATACATGCATCTCACCACCTTTTGTTTGTCATACAACTGCCGCAGATCACACCAGAACAGAAGGAAAGGTGGTAACCTGCAACCTCCATAGAAGAGTACGCTGAAACCATATGGCGTGTGGCACTGACTAACAACCCTTTTGCTGATCCTGACAGACTGCAGTTGCTGGGAGATAAGCAGCAGCAGTTTCATGATACATATGTGACAGCAGCAGTTGAGAGCATCTCTGAAGAGGGCAGATATGATGCTGCTAGCAAGCGCATTCTTAGCCCTTACACTGTGCTGCATGTGCTTGCCACAGTGGAGTGAGCCGTCAGCCCAGAATGAGCGCGGACACTGTTGTAGACATCTTACTCATGCTCATTGTGTAGCGAATTTACTTTCAACTTTCAACTCTCAACATTGTGTATGGTACCAGCCCAACATCTTGACCTTGTAACAGACCTGCTCTGACGGTGTCATGGAAACTGAACAGACAACCTTGGACTTGCGAACTTTTCTAAACTGTACCCGTCGTGCTGAACAAATTATGTGAATTGGTGTGGGTTATATTGAGCGTTCCAGATTGACCAACGTGCTTTCCGCTTGATCAATTGCTTGATGCTTTCTGCATCTACCAGATCAAGGGACGAACTTGTAGCAGTGCGAGATCGGGACATCCAATGCTCTTTAGATGCAATGCTCCGCAACCACTGGCAGTAGGCAGGTCGTTCCGGCAGCGTGTTCATTGCATAGTTCCGTGTTTACATCGCCGTAACATCCACAAGCAAGGTCGCTCAGATGCCATGGCAGCCAGCAACGACGCCATCCTGCATAGCATTCAGCAGATGTTTCACGACAGAGCTGCAGGGTATGATCAAGACAACGCTCACCATACAGCTTTGGCACAGGTAATACTAGCCTTGATTCGGTGTTCACAGAAGTTTGTCTTGTTCACAGTACAAGTCAGACTAGTCCGACTGGCAGTACATGCATGCCAATGGCACTGCTGCTGTTGCCAAGGGCCTCACATGGAGTTACTAACGACTGCAACTTATAGGCGGACTGCCAACACATTTGCATATACTGCATTTCATGCGCAAGCAAGCCTACTTCAGAGTGCTTCAGTGACACTGTTGAATATTGTGTTCTGGTGCCGGGACTTTGAAGCCTTCAGTGAGTTCATGAACTCACTGTTGATCAACAGGGTGTGCCAGCACTCAGTGCCGGGCGCTGACTTAGCCGCACATATCTCCACAACTTGTAGAGCTATGGTAGCAGTCAACCCTACGTTTGATTTGTAATCATGTGTTACAGCACCTCCTCTCTCTATGTGACCTGCAACCAGGTCAGCGCATACTCGACCTGGCTTCAGGCACTGGTCTAGTAGCCCTGTCAGCTGCAGCCGCAGTAGGACCAGCTGGCCTTCAAGTTGTGGTGGCAGTAGATATCACGGAAGCGATGCTGCAGCAGTCACGCAGCAAGTATGCGCTGTTGCAGCAGTCCAGTGAACTCCCAACGCACCAGCCTGAGGAGCCAGCGTCAGCAGCAGTTCATCATGTGCTTGGTGATATGGAAGATCTGGTGTCCTGCTTGCCTGCTGACTGGAAAGGAACTTTTGATCTGATCACCTGTTCATCAGCTTCACCATTTCTGAGAGATCCATCAGCAGCCATCAAAAAATGGAGACAGTGGCTCAAGCCAGGTGGCAGGTTGGCATTCAATGCCTTTCAAGCTCCGTTTGTCCGCGACTTTGGAACGTTCTTGGCGCTGGCGGAACAGTTTGGCTTACATGATGAGATTGACCCCGCTGAAATGCTGGGGTCTAAAGAGAGGCTCAGGGCTGTGCTGCAGCAAGGTGGGTTTACAAAGACACAGGTGGTGAACAGATCATCGCCTTAGGCCTGTGTGATCAAGTTATCAATGATCGTACCTGCAAGCTTTCCGAAAGCTGAGCTGCATCTTCTGTTCACAGGACAGGCTATGGTTGTATCAGTGGCTACCTCAAGCTGTACGGATTTGCTACTCCCACCTATCAGCTTGAGCAAGCCTTGCTGAAAGATCCAGACCCCTGCCCCAGTCCACGGCTCTGAGCTCCATATCCAAGTTGTTGAGTTGCATTTGTATGACTTCTGTGTCTGTAAACTTCAGGTGTCAACAGAGACGGCTGAGAGGTGGTATGCTGCACCGTCTCTGGATGCTTATTGTGAGTTCGTTTGGAACTTGGGGGTGAAGAATATGTTCATGAACCCTGCAAGAGTAGACGTGCTCGGTGAGAAGCAGAAGGACTTCCATGAAGCCCTTGCGGCTGCAGTCAAACACAATGTCCTCAATGAGGGAAGACATGACGCTGAAAAAGAGCCTGTGCTGAACCCCTGCACGGTGCTGAATGTTACTGCAACTGTGCATAGTATCCAAATTCTTCCCCTACTCGGAAAGTGAACTTGAGCTGCCAGACATAGTTAACAGTACCAACAGTGCTGTCGACTGAATACGAGCAGACAACCTTGGACATCCGAACCATGCAATTAGCAAATGTTGCCGCAGTAACAGCATCGTGAACGCAAGCTCAATCTACACTTTGATAAGCTTCAAGCTGCATAATAGTGCCCGAGTGGTGACAGCTGCAGATAATTCCGCGCACTAAGCAGTCGACATCCAGTGCTCCTTGCAACGTTGCAAACGGGTCATCTTCAAGGTCTAAGTAAGCAGTAATTCTATCTGCAGTTGGAAGGCAAAAAAAAATTTTCTGCGTGCGTGTCGAGATACCGGGCTGCAATGGCAGATAGTGCCATCCTGCAGCGCATCAAGCAGCAGTACGATGGCAGGGCTGTCGCTTACGACCAGGACACCACCTACCACCCGTCCTTGGCACAAGTAAGAACCATACGTGGTGACAGCATAACATGGAGTTGTCATGCAAACTTTACACTGGATGCTGCTTGTACCAACTTATGATAAACAATCGCTGAAGTTTGGCCCAGAGCAACAGCCTCATGCAGCCTGATCAGATTCTGCAGACAAGCAGCACCGTTCTGGCAGTGATGGCAGCACCATGCAACACGATATGGTCATAAGCGAACGTTTATCTTCGCTTGCTGACCACCATTGGACGCGATTAGTTTGTATCCTCCTGCATCTGTTGGAGTATTGATCTTCTGTTATCTCCCTGCCGCAGCACCTCCTCTCCTTGATTAAATTGGTGCCAGGCCAGCGCTTGCTGGACCTTGCTTCAGGCACAGGTCTAGTAGCCCTGTCAGCTGCAGCCGCGGTAGGACCAACTGGCCTTGTGGTAGCAGTAGATATCACAGAGGCAATGCTGCGGCAGTTGCGCAGCAAGTATGCGCTGTTGCAGCAGTCCAGTGATCAGTCAGAGCAGCAGCCCGCAAAGGCAGGCTTGGCAGAAGTTCACCCTGTACTCGGTGATATGGAAGATCTGGACGCATGTTTGCCTGCTGAGTGGAGGGGCTCCTTTGATGTCATAACCTGCTCAGCTGCTGTACCATTTCTCAGGGATCCACAAGCAGCGCTGATACAGTGGAGGCAGTGGCTCAAGCAACCAGATGGCCTGTTGGCACTCAGTGCTTTCAAGGTGCCCTTTGTGCGCGACTATGCCACATTTGTCACACTGGCCAAGCAGTTCGGGTTGTCTGATGAGTTTGACCCATGTGAGCAGTTAGGGACCGAAGGGAAGCTCAGGCATATGCTGCAGCAAGCTGGACTCACACAAATACAGGTGACCGAACAGACAATACATGTCTGCTGCAACTGGTTGACCAAGCAATAGCTGTAGTGCAAAGCATTTGCACGCTCTCTGCTTGTCCTGCTGGCATCTTATGCGGTTGCGCATGCTGTTTATTGATTCAAGAGGTCCTTTTCGAAGCAGTCCATTCTGCTTCATGTACCAGGTGTCCTCACAGCAAAAGGAGAGGTGGTATGACGCACCAACCATGGAGGCTTACTGTAACACAATCTGGAATGTTGGGGTCAACAATCCACACAAGGACCCTGCAAGGCTGCAAGTATTGGGAGAGAGACAGGAAGTGTTTCGCGATGCCTTTGCGGCTGCAGTGGCACAGGATGTCATAAAGGAGGGACGGTACGACGCTGAAGGCAAAAGAGTGTCCGATCCGTGCACGGTGCTGTATGCTGTTGCAAAGCTAGCTTGAAGGCAGCTGGTCAGCTGGTCTGATCTGTTCTGCTAGGAAGTGGGCATACCAGTGCATCGCAGGCTTGTCGCCAGAGTCTCAAGCTGCTGATAGTTGCTTGTTATGGATGGTTCGCCAACATCACTCAACGCTATTGAGATGTCGGTATGAGTAAATGTGCTGCGCATCAGCAGCGACAGGAGGGCAGCAAATCTTGGTCTTCACAGGTTGGGTTCAGAATCCAAGCAAGATAACAACATGTAGAACGCTGATGATCGAGTAAGCGGCCAACGGCGTTCCATTACTGCTTGGATGCTGGGTGTTAGGTCGACGCGCGCAAAGCCCGGAACATCTTCTGCTGGCTGCAGCCCAGCCACGCGATTAAACTTGCATACCATAGTTGCATATTCGTCCGTTTTGCGGCTCAGATATGCGGACTTCAACTGAGCTGGGCCATTCCCTCATGAATGATGGTCGAGCGACAATGAAGGGCAGTTAGTGGCGATGCCTTCAATCAATCGTCCAGAATGGACTCGATCCTCTGCTGGAATACCGGTGGATACCGTTGTTAGGATACATGGGGGCACCGCAGGTTAGTGCAGTACAGCATCTGCCCGCCCATGAGCCTGCAGCTGCAATTGGTACTGTATCAGCGGTCCTGACGTGTTGATGAGCATGCTAGGTGCAAGACAGGATATCCAAACCTCCAGAAGTCGTGTCTCGGTGATTAGGCCTGGAGCTCTACAGCCCAAGCCGTAAGTACAAGGCATAAGCTGCATGCCGTGCCTGATGTGACCCCAGGTCATATCTTCACTTGCCATCAGCCACGTTGGCACAGCTCCAGAAGTAAAGCAGCCCTTGTGCTGCACAAAATGACAAACCGGATGCGAGTTGCTGCAAGTTTCAGCACATAGGTTGACCAGTGTGGCCTGTGCAGCATACGCCAAGAAACATCGCGAGGCTTTCATGGCTGTCATACACCTACAGAGAGGATGAGTATGATGTGACGTATGTATATGGAGCAGAAGCAGCGAACTCAGATATCCATGCTCGCAGCATCTCACCACTCATACGCAAGTTTATAGAGGGCTACAATGTCTGTGTGTTGCTGTTTGGAGCAACAGGTGTGTGAGCAAGCAAGCAGCAGAACGTCTTCAGTAATAAGCCTTTCAGCAACTATCGTCCATGCAGCGATGCAGTCAGGGATCCTGCACAGTTCAAGCAGGCAACATACACAGCAGCTGGAGGGCATGGAAGGACATGTGCTGAACGGGCCAACCCATGCCCAGGCTGTTCACTAACACCAACGGTTGCTGTTCCTTTTTTCATGCTACAGGTTCAGGCAAGACCACAACTCTAGAAGGTGGCCGCGGTAAAGACAGACGAGGCAGCGCTGACGGAGATGGGCTGGTTCACCTTGCTATTGATGAACTGTATGAGCTGGTGCATGGCAAAGCAGTTACAGTAGGTGCGTCCGGACAGCTGCAACCCTGGAGCAAGACCATGGCACTGCTGACTGAAGCAGCAGCATTGGTGGCAGTGTGTTTTTCAATGTGTTGGCGAGTCAAGCACCAGCAGCTGTCACGTTCTGCTGTAGGGGTAATTATGCAGGCACGCAGATGCTTACAGATTCATACCAGCATACAGTAGTTCTCACAGCAAGCAGAACGATCACTCTGGCATCCAGCTACAACAGTGCACCATCCAGCATCACCAAGACCCATCAACCTAGTCGCCCTACAGAATGTACTCTGCTTTTGCGATTCCTTGCAGGCGAGGCAGTTGCCAAGCGCAGACGTATGCCCAGCAGCAAAGGCTTCGACTTCTTTGTTGAAAGCAGCTTTGTTGAGCTCTACAATGAGCAGTGCCGTGACTTGTACAGCAAGGCGGCATCTGGAGGCCCAAACCTACCAGTAAGTCTCCTAAAGATCAGCTGTCAGCTGTGGATTTGTCCTTCTTGACAAACATACAGAGTCTGTACACCACTGAGCCCTGGGGGATGTCAGCAGCTCCACTGGTTTCATTGTTACAGAACAACACATGCATGGCTACTGATCCCCCGCCCCCCCACCCCCCCCCCCCGGAGTACTCCATACTCTCTGTTGTTCTGGCCATGCCCCCCGCGTTTTCGCACCAACATGCTGTCACAGCTTTGTATGTGCATTTCAAAGTCAAAGTGCAGAAATCAGCGCAATTGTCATTGCAAGCCAACTGTGTCTCATGCTGCTTGATGCTGCAGGTGATGGAGGATGTCACTGAGGGCTACGTGGTCACTGGCTTGAGCACCAGAGCAGCAAAGAATGCTGAGGAACTGCGAACAGACTACAACAACGGTAGAGCAAACAGAGATACTCAGGTACGAGTCAACTGAGCACCATGCTCTGCCTGGTACTGAGTCTGCCCTGACGCAGCATATGGTCTGCCGTGGCAACAGCTTACATGATGTTGGATTTGATTGAATTGCTGCATCGTTGTTGCTGTGGAGGATTGACTCTAATGGCAAGCATCGCTAGCGCAGGAACCATGTCTTTGCGCTGTTATCTGTGGTGCCTGCTGCTGCGTGTTGATGTATGCTTTCTTTTTGACAGGTGATGGACCTGGGCAGTGTTCATGAGCGCACAGCTGCCATATTCACAATCACTCTATCACAGTATGCACCAGCAGCAGTGTATGGTGAGGAAGACAGAATCATGGTGAGCTCAGGCTTGCTTGCATACAGTAATAAGGATGTCAGAAGTGCTGATTCATTCCCCACACAGTGGTGATCTCATGGCTGTGCTCTGAAGTACTAGCTCGACCCGCAGGGAACATGACCTGGGCACAAGTCCTCCATGTCACTGATTTTGAACAATTTCAACAGTGCAGCAGTTCCGGTGTTACCCTGCTGCAGATGTCTCGCCTGACACTTGTTGACCTGCCTGGTGCTGAGCGGCTTGGGATGGACCCTGAAGTGTTACGACTGCGTGAGGGGCTGCAGCTGAACAAGTCCGTGCTGGCGTTCAGCCTGGTTATGAGGCGGCTGGCTCAGGAAGGCAGTGCCGAGTTTGTGGGGTATGAAGATGCTGTACTTACAAGACTACTGGCAGGTGATCGTGGTGTTTTGCTTAAGTTGAACTTGTTGACTGTTACTTACAATGAATCTGAGTGTGTATGGCCATGAGTAGATTCTTCTTGTACACATGTGATGGTGCAGTTGCAGCCTCTGCAAGGTAGGTTAGGGTGTCCTGGACAGTCAGTCCAGCATACAACAAGCACGCGGATACTGGGGGAACAGCAATGGTGATCTGTACACATATTGGTCATTGTCTGCTGAGGCTCTTTGTGCTGTGCTCTGCCTGTTGTGTGTTCTGTCAGATGCTCTGGGTGGCAACTGTCTGACACTGATGATAGGAACAGTCAGACAGGGCGACTGGGAGGCGTCTTCAACCACACTGAGGCAGTTGACAACAGCAAGGGGGGCAAAGAACTATCCCATCATAAACCACAGCAGAGCCAGGGGACTAATGCACAAGCTGCGCTTCAGGCTCATGAGCATCATGGTGAGCTGTCGCAGTTGCGTTAAGTCTTCATCAAACATCATGCGCGATTGCGTTGCCGTGTAGCTAGGGACGACGAAGTACACCAACGTGTACTGTGCTGGAACAGGTCAACCAGCCACAGCATGTGATGCAGGCTGCTATATCTCCTTATTTGTATTTGATGCATCTTCAAACTTCTTAATGCTTTTTGAAGCCAGAATCTGACGTGTTCAGAGTGCAGCAGGTGTGCTGGGCTTCGCTTTTCAAAGGTAGCCACCCCATGGTACTGCCAGTCAGCAGTCAGAGTTCGTGGTACCATGGTACTGCCCTCACGTAACATTCGGCAGGAGTCACGACATCGACGATAGCCATAGCTAAACCATACTTATGTTATTTTGTTGTCCCAATATATTGACGTGGTCGCAAGTGCATTTGCTGCAACTATCAAAGCACCCGGTCGAGCAACATCGCGTTCTGTTTGCGTCCAATGAGAGCACCAGATCATTGAAGAAACATCTATGACTCCTTCACATTTACTATGGCTGGGTTTCGCCTGGCTTTGGCTGAGCATAGCAGCAGGTGTGCAAGTTCGTTGTGTACTGCTGTAGCAGCTCATCACGAAGCAGTAGTTTCTCACAGCAGTGGTTGCCAGCAGGCTGGATCAAGCTGCCGTTGCCTTACCCAGCGGTCTATCAGTATGCACACCCTGTGCCATCGCACATTTACCCCTGGAAACCCTCTCCTCTGAACAAGGTTCGAGCAGTTGGTCTGTGCATCAGCACACTATCTGCAGCAATGAGCAACGTAGCCCACATGGATGAGCTTATCACAGGGACTATTCAAGATGCGTACAAAATTGAATGCTACAAGGATGTTCGAAGGGCAGATCGATGGATCAGGTGTGTAGTCAACTACCACAACAGCTGATACAGTACTGTAATGTCCTGAACAGCCTCAGGTTGCGCATCCAGCCAGCAAGCCTGCGATTTGCAGCATATCCTCACGAAGCAATAGCATGCTGAAACAAAGTTGTAGTGTTATGCGCTGCATTCCAGCACTGCTAGCAGCAACATGATTGCCCATGCCACCTGGATGTTGCAGTCCCTGTGCATCACTGCTGCATGAACTTCTTCTATCTGCAGAGTCTGTCACAATGACAGCAGATGGTAGGTTCATCATGTTGGACAGATATGGCGCAGTACGTGAAGCAGTGCAACAAGGTGGTGAGATGGTGCTGGGAGCTCAGTATGATGCTCATGGGAACCTCATCATATGTGATGCACTCAAGGTGAGCACTGTCTGTAGCTCTTCTATAACATTATGTCTCAGAGCAGCACAGCAATAGCTGTGATCCAGTGCCTGCAGCAGCAGATGTACATTGTGGGACCAACAGCAGCAGGTATGCTCTCGGGTAGAGCAGTGATGGAGTACTGCATAACATAGCAAGTGCCTACAAAGTGGGAATGGACGCATCTTTTTGCTGTTGTGGTGCAGGGGCTTATCATGTTGGAGGCAGACACGGGTGATGTAGTGCTTCTCAGCAACTATGTCAGCAGCAGCTCCCCACTAGAGCCGAACACTCCCATAAGCTACACCAATGATCTGGACATAGCATCAGATGGCACGATCTACTTTACAGACTCTGTGGATATCAGTCCACATAGAAATGCTCAGCATCGTAACAGGGTGCACCATATCATTTCAATCAAGGGGTTACCTGGATACTATGACACTGTCAAAGGCTGGGCACTGGGGATGTTGCAGGTGCGCTCAAGTTCCAATTTTGCCATAATTGTCCGCCTCAGTTTGGCATGCCGGACCTTGCGTTGTGCGGTATTCATAGGTTGTGCAGAGATATTGGTCCTGCACACATACTGAAGACTTGTGACCAGAGTGTTCACTGTTCTCTGTTGAAGACACAACTCTATGTGCTCACAGGGTTTGCCCAAAGGTCGTCTCCTGGCCTACTACCCCCACAACAGGACCACACATGTGATCTCTTCCGGCTACTATTATCCCAATGGTGTAGCTCTGGCACAGGATGAGTCCTATGTTGTCCTGTGTGAGACAGACAGGTTGAGGGTGCTGAGGTGAGATCAGCTGGCCCTTGTACGTAGCTGTGTGTAACTGTATGTAGGCTTATGACTGAGTGTTGAGGTGAGATCACCTGCCCCTGGTGTGTAGCTGCATACAAGTCCCTAGCTGGCTGAACGCATTACTGCTCGTCACAGACACAGGTGTCTAGTGGTGCCATGTCATGCTCCTTTCATCTGCAACCTCTTGTATGTACATGTCCAAGACACATATGCTGTGTCCATGCCATCCTGCAGAGTATTTCTGCAGTCTCATGCAAGAGCTGGCAGCAGTGAATTGCTTATTGACAAACTACCAGGCACTCCAGATGGTGTCAGCAGATCACACGACGGCACAACATTCTGGGTTTCTTTGGTGGCCAACATTCCTGGCTTCACAAAGTGGTTTGGTTCGCCTTTGGTTCGTGGGCTTCTGGGACATATACCCGAGAACTGGCGACCACAAGTGCCAACTTGGGGAGCTGTACTGAAGGTGTCAGAGTCGGGGCAGTTACTGCAGTGGTTGGTTGATTTGAAAGGAGAGACAGCGAGCAAGATTCCTTCTGCACATGAGGAGGGTGACAGGTTGTTCCTTGGCAATCTGGCAGGGAACTATGTTAGTTATATCAACTTGAAAGATCTACCGAGGGATGGGGCAGAGATCGGGGATGTCTAGCTGTAGCCTGCATTTTTTGATGCATCGTGTAGGCACCGAGCAGAATGGCTTCTGTGGGAGTGCATCACACAACAACATAGCTTTGGCTTCCCATTGTGTTGGAAGCATTGCTGCATGCGCATAAGCGACACGTTGCGGCGGAGATTAGCTGTGCAGTATGTGGTTGGCGGCTGACCGCATGGTGACACTGCACTTGATCAGCAGGCTAGCTGTTGCAAGCCTCAGTGTAGCAGCTATCTGCAGTGATGAGCATTAGGTTGGATCGCACTTGGGAGCTTTCGTAGCGCACACTCCTCGTTGCCGCATTGCACGCAAGAAGATGAAGAACGATCGGCGTCCTTGCATGCATGATACTGTACTGACATGTGTTGTTTGAAGATACAACTGTGTATGAACAGATTCTTACCGTCTGATCCCTGGTTGTAATTGTGCTGTTGACCTTGTTGATGAGTGTTGTATGCTGCTGAAGTCAGCAATATGTAGCTGCTGGTTGTTTGCACACCCATAACATTGTGCGCTTGCCTGTTGCCTCCTCCTTTGTGTTTGGCTTGTTGGGGTGTGCTTGAGGATCTGCAGACAGACAGCCACAATTGTAACACCACCACAGCGCTTCAACATCTGTGTGATGTTTGATGCTGTCCTGCAGACTGACGGAGCTGTCACTGACATGTATCAGTGTTACATGGTTCAGTTTATATCTCAAGGCCTGCTTTTGCAACGCTCCTTATGTAACCCAGCAACATCTAGCATGTTTGTATCTGTAGTCATCTTGTGCTGAGTGATGAAACAACATCATGGCTGTGCTGTAATAGATCTGTGAGATACTTCATGCATGCTCAGCAGCATGGTTTCTGTGTAGGTAGCCGGCCTCAAGCTCACCATCTGCACACCAGGCTGATGTCCTTGTGTCACTGCAGGAAGACCGGGAGACTCTGAGAGATCAGCTGAGAGCTGCACCTGCTGAAGGTGACCCAAACGACATTGCCATCAACATTGCCAAGGTATGAACCGATAGAACAGCTTGAAGTATAGCTGCGCAGTGAACTTTCATACAGTCCAACATGACCATGTGCATGTGATAAGTATCAAATCGCCCGACAGCTTTCATCCTGCAAGCATGAATCACTCAGAGGGTCTGTGTCTACTGCTGCAGTTGCGTGACCTTGAGGCTCGTCTGCTGGAAGAACGAGAAGAAAAGGCAGCACTGGCAGGTAGGTCTTTACATTACAGAACCCTGCAACCCAGCTTGGATTCATTGGTTCATCCTTCCATGTCTGCAAGAGAGTAAGTGTCTGCGTTGCAGCTGCCTAGCACGACCTGAGCAGTGCATGACTTGTGAAGCCCAGCGGTGTTTTCTGAGTGATATTGTGTTGATGTATGCAGGAGAGAAGGCTGCTCTGATGGCTCGTCTTGCCAAGTTGAAAGATGCTGGAACAGATGAATTGAGGGAGAAGGCAGAGCTGCAGGAGGCCCTGGTCAGGTGTGACAATGCTGA
>JARWLF010001587.1:0-13766 GCA_029853055.1 Scenedesmus sp. KT-U | reverse complement strand
AGTAGGCAGCTGCAACAAGGGAGTGAGCAGGCAGCCACAGCCACTGACAACAGCAGCAGCAGCAGCAACCCATCCTGTGGTTCTGCTGAGTCAGCATTGGGTCTGTTTCTGCTGCAACTGTTCACAGATTCATCCATCATTAAACTTGGATTTGGTCTGCCAGGAGACTTGACAAGATTGCAGGTGGGTGACAGGCATGACAACTTTGTGGTAATTGTAAGCACAGCACACAGCAGGTAGTGCCCTTTGCCAACCGCGTACATGGTAAGCTTGCAGACCGTGTCATCGATGATATGAGCGGAAGTCTTGAACCTGCTTCTTTCTGTGGCTGTCATCCTGCAGCAAAGCTACCCCCATCTCCCTTGCTTCGAGCCGACAGCAGCAGTAGCAGCAGCAGCCTCCTCCCCTACCACTCTCCCTGTCAGCCTGCTGAACCACATAGACCTACTGCTGCTCAGTCGTACAGCAGTGCCCAGCCTCAACAAACTCTCCAGCCTCAGTCTCAGTAGACTGGTGGCGGCTCTGCTGGAATCACCCCTGGATAAAACCCAGCAGACAAGTAACTGGGAGCAGAGACCACTGAGTCAACAGCAGAGGGAGTATGCTGCTGCTGATGTGCACGTGCTGACTGTGTTGTTTGATGAGGTGATGGGCAGGTGGCGGGCAGCAGGAGGGGACGAGGGGCTGTTGCTGGAGCAGTGTGCAGCATCAAGTGCTGCAGCTGTGAAGGAAGTTGTGAAGTCCTAGTTTTACCAGTCTGTATGCTCAGGGGATGTGCATACAGCTCGAATCATTGGGGGAGTTCACAAGGAGAGTGTTAACAAGACATAAAACAGTGAGCCTGACAGCAAAGGACAATGGCAGGTCATATCGACTGGAGCTATCAGTCAAGAATGTGACATGATCCTACAGGAGTATTGTAACACTGTGACACTGTGATTTGGTGTCAGTGGTGGCTGATGACGTTTCCATAAGCGCAATCTTGCAGCGCCATGACAATGATGCGAAGCAGCAGAGTGATACCGACTCTATGTTGAACGCAACTACTGTACACATCCTGCTACACTGCCTGTCCCCTACAGTACACTGTCAGAACTAACAAGAGGCTTCTCGCTTGATCTACAGGGCTGTTCAGTTGCATCTCATCACGTGCTGCCACTGACCTTGATGCTGCACTGCAGCTTAGAAGAGCTGTTGCCCTGCAGCACTACTGGTTGGCCTACACCAGGCACCACACATTCAACCACAGCACCTTTCAGGGGCACCACACTGCTGCGACCATCAGTACCAACCAACACGAAGGTGTTGCTCGTGACCTTCACCACAATCCCTGATCTGCCTGTGTAGATCTTGTTGGGGCTGCTGGTCACTGTCATGATGGCACCATGCCAGTCTGCTGTCTGCAGTAAGCGCTCAACATCTGGTTTGCCGTCTAGCAGGTTGCTCATGTATTTGCCCCACAGGTCATGCAGTGCTGTCAGTGATGTGAAGTCAAGCCCTGAAGTAGGAAGCCGCGAAAGCTCCTGCCGCTTAGCCCTAGGCAGCAGGTTTGCTGACAGCAGTTGACGCCTGCCCTTGTGGCTGTTGCTGGGCCGAGTGATGTTGAGCTTAGCTGTTGGATTGTCCAGAACAACAGACTTATCCACTGTCCTGGTAGCTATCATGTTGCGAGCTATGTGTGGCGGCATGTTGGGAATCATGAGCTGTTCCAGGATGTCATCGATAGAGCCCTTGCAGCTGCTGGCGGAAAGTTGGTTCTGAACTGCAGCCTGGAATGTCGTGATGGTGCTGTCGATAGGGTTGTAGGGAAACACGCCCATCTCCTCTACTGTTGTTCCAGGGGCTTGGCTGCTGTTTGCAGCTGCAGAGAATTGTGGCTGCACATCCGCAACTTGCGCTGCTTGAGGTTGCTGAACCTGTTGTGCTGCTGCTGTTGTAGCATTCTGGCCCGTAGTCGCACTGCCATAGCCTTGACTGAGAGCAGCTAGCCTGCGAAGAGCAGCAGATGTCCTTCAATGTGGCACAAGTGCTCGACGCTATATGCTGTGTGCGACCGCAACGGTAGCACTACTGCTCGATATGGCATGGGCGCATGGAGCGCACAGGACAAGAACATCTGTATACTGTTCACCTGCGCTTCTTCGTATCTGAGTGCTTCATGCTCTTAAGTGGAGGGCTTCGTTGCAGGGTCGGGCAGCATTGCCAGGTACACGGTCAGATGCCTCTATGCAATTACTTAAGAAGCGTCATGAAAGGATATGTTTTAGATCAACATCCTAGATTGTGTCAGCAATTGCTGAGAGTCATGTGCGCAACGGGATTTTGACGGACGACATTTGACCACGCTGCTGCCGCTGCACACGCCTTTCGTGAGCCCGTGGCCGCCTCATTGCTCCCCAATCCAAACTATGGTACATTAAATGGTGCGTAAACGTGTTGTGACACCTAATTAGCACCCTGTCTAGCAACCGCGGCGTGCGTTTCAAGTGGTAACATGAGGTGCTAAGCGTGATTCACCAAAGTCCCAAACAGAAGCCCTTGCCACCTGCAGGTAGCAGCGCTGCAAGTCGTCTGCTTGAAGCGACTGTGTACCTTGGCCCTATGGTTGAAATGGGCACAAAAAACAAGCAACGGTAACCCTAGAAGGGACCCACTGAACGATTAGTTTCTGCAGCGAACCAGACGTTATGTCAAACTACATGTAGACGGGGAGTATTAGTCCTATTTGTGATGGCAGGGAACATCCAGACCAAGCAGCTTCACGTGCTGCACCGAGGATGGTAGGTGCGACCATCAAAGGCTTGGCAAAGCCGGTCCTCGCGCTCTCGTATGTCTCTCAACCTAAGTATCATTGTTTGAGTTCAGTAAGTCAATTGTACAGTGTTATGACACCGACTTCAGAGCCCAGTTGTGCCTCTTTGTACAGTGTGAGCAGTGTTTTCCTGGAAGAGTGCCCAGATGTGTTATCCCCTGCAATCAGGAATGATGGGCCAAAGGTCATCAAAGGTACGCTGTAGTCTGCACCATATTTCTGGAGGCACCATACCGAGGCAAGAAAGGTCCTAGGTGTAAAGGCATATGAGTGGTTCGGGTGCTGCTTTGCAGCTCAGCTGTCAGCGGGCCTTACAACCCTGCTGAACCTGTGTCTTGACAGAGCACGCCGATGTCACGACCGACAAGATACTGGTTTGCAAGTCTGTTCAGCATTCTCTGACACTTTCGTGCTCTGTGCTGTTCACCTGCAGTGTATCACAAGGACTGTGCCCTGCAGCCTCGTCACTGGTTGAACATATCCAGAGAAGTGGCCATCCTGCGCCAACTCAAGGAGCTCCGGTACGCATCTAAGGAGTACCTGTTGGTATGCCAGAGCCTGCTGATCCCATGTTGTCTGACATGCGTTTGCAGTTGTTCCTACTGGCTGACCCTGCACCTAACCCTGCACCAGGACCGACCTGCCTGCACCACCTGCTTTCCTTGCTCAGGGTTGCTGGTGTTGTACAGCTGTGCGGGACTGTTGATGACCCCTCAAACCTGTATCTTGTGTTTGAGCCATGTACTGGAGGGGACCTGTACAGACGACTCGTGAATTGCGGGTTGCTTGGTGAAGAACAGCTCTGCAGAGAGGTGAGCCCAACATGACCCTGCACATCGTACAGCACCATAACAGTCATCTAGCAGCACTTGAGCCTCAACACTGCCCACACAGTGATAGTTTTACTCAAGTACTACAACACCCTTTGTCCAGGTCATGCAGCTCTCTGATCTCCAACTGTCGCTGTCAAATTCTACCCTACAGGTAATTATTCCTCTCTTGAAGGTGCTGCACTCCTTGCATGAGCTATGCATCATACATCGCGACATCAAACCAGAAAACATCTTCTTTGATGCTGCTGGGGCCTTGTGTTTGGGTGATCCTACCCACTAATCGTGCCGCAGCCATATGCTTCAGCATTGTTCCTTTGTTGCATTACACTGACCTGAGCAGGCATGTCTGGCATCCTGCAATCTGCCAGTGCTGTTGCAGGCCACAAGAAAAGGTAAAGCCTTCTCATCAAGTGATGCCATTATTGCCCCTGTTGCAGTCACTGCTGGATGTCGTGTATCGTCCAGTGCTGCTGTGTCATTACCTGCAGGTTCTGGCACAACCCAGTGCTGATGTTGTTGCACTACGTGGCCTGAAGCCCAGCCAGTTGCCTTCTTATGGTACAGCTGTTGACATCTGGGCCCTAGGTGTGCTGGCGTACGAGTGCCTGATGGGTATCACACCATTTGGCAGTACAGATCCAGATGTTGCAGCACTCAATGCTCAGTTCAGGCGCCCAGCACCTTTGAGGCCGGGTGTGTCAGCTGTTTGTGCTGACTTTGTGTCAAGGGTGCTGGCCAAGCAGCCTGCACAGCGGCCTTCTGCACTGCAGCTGCTGGGTCATCCCTGGGTACAGAGCTACATGGACAATGAGGACCGTCTGATGTTCAGTGACACTGCAGCTGAGTGGTGAGAGCTACCAAGCTGACATGCCTGTCTTTCCTGGCCGGGGTTGCTCTCTGGCTTCCAAACTTGGTTCAGATGTATAACAGGGTCACAGCTTGGTGCGACCTTCTGGCTTTGCCTGCAAGGGCCAGGACATAAGCACTCAGACTCTGGTTGGCTGTTGTGCTGCACCATCTCCTGCAGGTTGTCTGGTGCCTGCCGCCATGCCCTGATTGAGCGCCTGACCTCATGTCCTGATGTCACAGCTGACATTGAGCTACCAGCACCTCCTTCAAGCCCACAACCAGATCTAAAGACTACCTGTCACAGCAGCAATGTAGACTCCGGCAGGTTTGTCAATCTGTCACACCACTTGCAGCAATCACTCAACAGCCAGCAGCAACCGCGCCAACTCATCAAGACCCTGCAACAGCAGCCCGGTCAGCAACAGCCACGGTCAGCCTGCCATCTGCAACAGGAACACTTAGCAGTTGCTGCAAAGTGGCAGCGAGTGTTGCATTTGCACCGGCAGCAACAACAGCGCCAGCTTGTTCCTGCAAGCAACAAGATCCTTGCTGCTGGACCCACTGCTGTCCCACTCTTGTTGCGAGCCCAATCTGCAGCTGCAGCTGATCTTCTGGATGCCAAGGCCATCATTGATAGACAGAACAGTGCTTCAGCAAGGCCAGTTGTTTTGACCAGGCCAGCAAAAGCAATGCCTCCTGCACGTTCATCAGCAGTACCAGGTGGCAGTGTCATGGCAACAGCAGCAGCCACAGAGCAACTTGAGATTCAGGGACAGCGGCAGAGGGTGATGGGTGCAGCAGAAACACCACAAGGTACAGCAGCTTGCTTTGGCACACTGTCCACATCAGCAGTTCCTGCATCACCGATGATGACAAAGCCGTCTCCGGGTAGCAGCTGCTGGTTGCTGTCTCCACAGCCACCAAACAGCACCGGGAAACAGCATGCTGGCATGACACACGCTGCAAGGCAACAGCCAAACCTACTGGCAGGCTTGATGCCTCCCAGACCTGCTGCCTTCGGGGCTCCATCTGTTGCAGCATCAGCAATGCAAGTTTCAGATGAACTGCACAGTGGGCGTTCAGACTCGGTCCGCTCTGAGGTGAGTCATCATGCATGTTACTGGCTGCATAGTGTCCGCAGCTGATGCAGTCAAGCAGAGCTTGCTGGGTGTTTGAATGTCTGCATAGACTGCATCACTATACATATCACCAACTCGGCAGTTGGTGGCATGTTGTTATGATTTTTTCGCAATGCTTTGTACCTGGTGTTGCTTCACCCAAGCCACTTGAAGCTATCAATGAGCCCGACATCATTTGGTATTGTATGAACCTGATTATCTGTTGTTTGCAGATGAACCAGCTGTTATCATGGAAAGCCTTGATGGCAACCACCACAGTCCATCTGACAGGGCCAGACCCGGTGCACCATGGACCAGCCGCAGGAGCAGTCCTATTGCAGCAACAGCAGCAGAAGCAACCACTGGGTGACAAAACTGAACAAGCACTGCAGTCAGCAGCTGCCCAAGGGAGATCTCAAGAAGGCGAAACAGTCAAAGCACGCAGGGCGTTGGAGTTACCAACCCTGGATAATGCTCCTGTCAGCATCATGAAGCAGATACTGCAAAAACCGGATGCAGCGGTGGTCGTAGACACTGCTGGAAGCCCTGACTCGGCTATGCCAACCAGATGGTGGAGCCCTGTCAAAGCAGCTGATGATGCAGAGGCAGCAAACCTATCCTTGTGCAAGGATACCCCAGCAAATCCAGGAAGCAAGACCTCTGACATCAGCAGGGTGCTGTTGGGAGCCACCGCCACCATCAAACACAGCTTGTCTGCAGCAACACCAACAACAACCGCAGCAATCATGGTCTCATCAAGTGTGCCTGCATCATTTGTAGTCAGTGCAGATAGACCAACGAGTCCTGCATCGGGGATACCTATGAAGCAGGACGTTCAACGCAAGGGGAAAACATGGCTGAAGAGAACACTGCGCATGCTGCTTGTTGGTGGCAGGAAGAGTGGAACATGCAGCTCAGAGGAAAACACCATTCAAAGTGCAGGTGGGAAGCTGCAGTTTTCTGTGCACAATGCAGGCTCAGTTGGGTGCTACAGTATAAAGTTCATAAGCAGCAGCGGGTCTGCCAGGTGCTTCGGCAATCACAGGTAATACTGCAGGTTGTGTACAATGTGGACATGTATGTGTTGCAGGGAAGTTCCAGGCATAGTGTCTGTGGCCTGTTGTCGCTGCTCAAGGCCAAAATGCCACTTGCTTTATTGGTGCAGGGATCAGGCCTCAACGCACACGCAAGCATGAGCTAGTTGCCTCCACAGGTTGCTGATGGTCAGATGGAGCTGCACACGAGGGGTATGCCTGCTGGTTGATTGGGAGCAACTGTGCTGCTGCAGAGCAGTCTGTGATGGGAAGGGGGATCTTCTGTTGCCTGGATCAAAGGCTTTGTTGGGTTTTATGGGCATAGCACTCCAACGGACGGTTTTATTGTATTCTTCCCAATCGGCAGCACATCTTGGCAACATGCTCATCGCTGTTCTGACTCGTCGCTTGTATAGCATAGACCCCCTGTTGCAGCACATTGGCTGGCAGGTGATGGTTCATCATGACAGGACAGCACTTGTATTACTTTGATGACAGCAAGCACCTCCTGTGCCTGCTCATGCACCAACTGCCAACTTTGCTTTGTACTGGACCTGTTTCAACCTGCACTGCTGTGCTGCTTGGATTGTGGCAGTCAGCAACTATTGTGTATTTGACCTCGGGATGTTCTTGTGTAGCATTCACTCGGGTCGTTTTTATAAAAGCTCGTGCTTTGCAGAGGGTGCCTGGATTGGTACCCTGTACCCAAGGCTCAGTGGCCTTGACGAACTTGCTACCTCTGACTTCAGCAGTGTCGGTGCTGCCAATGTTGAACATGATGCACTTTGGGTATTGTTGTTGCAAAGAGTTCTACTTGTTGACGTTGGCGCAGACCATAGTCATTGTGTAGTGGCAACATTATGCTACCCTGCAGTAATGGTGGAGTTATTGATTGAACTCTGCTGTCACCCTGCACACTTGGGGTATTAGAGGCGCAGTTTATCATAGCTCATGCTTTCACTGTGCCAAGGTGTCAACTTAGGTGTTGTTTTTAGGCTTCTCGTAATGACATAGTTGATAGCTATGTGGGTTTTTCCCGTAGTTGTCGTCTGCAATGATCTGTGACAGGGGTATCAGCTGGATTGCTTTATCCTTCAGGTGGATCTGCTGAATGTCACCAGGGGTTTTCAACTAATTTTGACCCAGTGCTTCTGTACCATGTGCCATGCTGAACTACTTGTACTTGAAGTCTGAGGGTTATGTGAGAAGCAAAGGGCATCGCATTTGTTCTTGTTGACATTGGCATTCTCAGGTTCATGTCTTGTGCGTCTGCTGGTTGCATGCGCCAGCACTGACAAGTCTGCTACCACATGTTGTACTGCCATGATTTGCTGTGTGTTGCGGTCTTGCTGCCAGGGCATGCTTCCCTGTGTCCTTGTGTTTTACGTCTCGGCACACACGTTGCCTGCACCATGTGCAACTGCTTGTGCACTGCACGTAAAGTGTGTTGTGATGCGAAGTTAAGATACGCGCGTAGTACCAGGAAGTCGTGCATCAGACGGGGCTTAAGGTTGACAGTGCTGTTGACTCAAGGGAGTGGTGTATGTGAAGAAAGAATGTCGAGTAAAGTCGAGTGGTACAGGAGGGGCATGGAGCTTCACAGCATACTATGCTAGTAGCATCTTGCTGTTGCTGTCGTTGCAGAGGGCATTTATGTGCAACTGCTGTTCTTTGCTGTAGCTTCATAGGCGTGTGGACTGGCTGCCACCTTGTGTATGGGAGTGCCGTGGCATGTACAGGTTTATGTGGTTGCTGTGAAACGTGCAATGAGTGCAACCTGGTGGTTTGGATGCAGCAACCAACTTGTTTGTTTCAGCTTCCTGAAGAAGTTGACACGGCCTGGCAGGTTGCGCACGTGGCTTGTAGCAGGTTTTGCCTATGCTAGGTCGCATGGCCTGAGAAATTTGCTCTGTTTACTGTGCGGTTTCAGCTAGTATGTTGCCAGCATCTGATCGTCTGTTCGTGCGATGATGAGTCAGCCTGGTGTGGTGCATGCTGGTTTTTTGCAAGCTTCACAACTGCATGAAGATTGTTGTTTTGGACCCTTTGGATATTAGACCGGTTGGGAGAAGAAGTTTTCCAGAAGTCTGCATGCTGATGCACGGCGTCACTGGTTATCCAGCTCTCTTGGAGCGTGCTGGTAGTGCTGAGTTGGGTCACACTTAACGCACCCCGGCTGAGTGTTTGGGATCGACATGTGGTACTGCTCTGAGATGTGTGAGATATGTTGGCAGCTTCAGTACTAGAACCATTGTGTTGAGGACTTCTATCTGGTGTCATCAGGGTGCACTTTCGCCCCTGTTGCAGCCGCCCGTGTGTTTCTACTACTAGTCTGTTTGCGACAGCTGGCTGGTGTTACCTGCGTGCCTGGTGCAGAAGAAAACCTTCTATCTTTCAGGTGTTGCGTGTGGTTGTTGGTGTGCATGTGAGGACATGTCCGCGTGTTGTCCTGGTGTGGGAGCTTGTTGTGATAGTTACAATTGGTGGTAGTTACTGACAGCAGGCGCTATCGTGCCTCTGATTGATGGGTCTGAAATAGATGGTTTTGTGGTGTTTGTGGGTGGAGGTTGTCAGGTGTGTTTTGACTTAGTGGCCTGTCAAGCGTAATCTGCTTCGTCACCCTTGTGGTTGTTGGGGTTGACAGGTTGGACGAAGATTTGATTGTGTGCGAGTGCTATGAGGAGCATGGGTCGCAGTAGTAGAAGCCGCAGATTTGTTCAACACAGTTCCCGGTTGCATGCATCCACAATTGCACTGCCATGGACCTTACAGCGGTCAGGATAGTTTTGTGACATGCTTTACTGCTTTGGTCGCTGTCTGTCATTTTGTAGATTGCGGTTGACTTCTCAACAGCTTTTGACCACTGGTTGACAGATCAGTGCCTCGCGCACAAGATCTGTACAGTTGCAAGCTACTGGTGGCTTTGCAGTCGTGTGATCTTGATGGAGACAGCCCTGCATGTATCTTTCATTGACTTGGTTGTCGGTCAGTAGCTCTGCATACCATTGTGGGCTAATGTCACCAGTTCAGTTGGTAGTATCACTGTTATGATTGACGCAGACCCCTTTGACAGCAGTTTCACGTGTTCGTGTGACTGGCTGTCTACAACAAGGGTTGGGGGTGTGCGAGTGTGCAGTTGCTACTAGTATCCAACAGACAAGACTTGTTGTTGTGATGTGGACGCAGTGTGTCGCTGCAGTAGTGGTGTCAGCATAATGATAAATTGGATCATCAGTACGGTACTAACACTACTGTAATGTGTAAGCTGTGAGGTTTCGCAATTCAAACTCGCGCCTCTTCGGGGCTCGCTGTGAGAGAAAGTCGGCTGGTGCAACATCGTGAATGCTCATGCTGTATGCTGCAGGCATGCGGTTGGTGCATGGTAGCCATAGCCAGTGCTGAGGCAGGCAACAGGCACCTTGCAAGTGGTATGGCGGAGATTGGCGCACCACCTTCTGACTCGGTATACGGTCCAAAACGTTGTAGTAAACTGGTAGTAAGCGGACAAGGTTGTCATGTGCCAGGCAGAGGTTTGATGCTTGCAGGTGCCGCAACCATGCGCGCTCATGAACGTGGCACTTACACGTAACTGCGATGTTGTGCAACAGACTGCTCCGAAGACGTGAGTAAAATGTTTCTTTCTGATCAAGCCGAATGACATAGACGTATTGAGGCTGCAGGTATCTGGTAAACCTACGGAGTTGCCACTTGCAGTCCCTGCCGTTCTGTAGTCACCAGCATGACTCAAGAAACGGGCAGGTCGCCCGATTACTCAACAGATCAGGTGAAGCTAGCTATAAACATTGGCAGCTTCATCCATCAGGAAGAAGCAGCGTTGTGCGCAGAGTATATAGCAGGCGCCTGCTGCAACCCGGAACTACAGTGCTTTCGTATCACATCAGCGTTCCTTGCCGCAACATCAGTACAACCTACGACATTTTGGTAGTACCTTGCTATCATTTGCAACCTTCGGTGCTGCGGTCCAGAGCTCGCAATGACGATGAAGTCCGGTATCAGGAGCTGCTACCTCTTGATCGCAGCAGCTCTCCTTTTGGCGCAACCCATCTCGTCCCATACGCTTGAAGCCAACATCAACGTCACGTCGGACGGTAAGTGATCTTGTTCATTCAGCAAACCATCCAATTGTACCTGCCGGAGTGGCGCCAAGCACAGCTTGCTATCATTATACATAAGCAGATAACTACAGGACGAACAGTGTAATTAATAATAACGTTGCGTATGTGCTTTATGTAGCGGCTGTTGTGCTTTGCCTGCTGATCATGATCATGATAGCAGTGATCGTAGTCGGGACAGCAGTGGCACGGACAATTGCGGCAGATTTTCTGGAGACAACCACATACGCTACAGCTGTATTGAATGCTTGGCGCGCGTGAATTTTAGCTGGCTGGCAGTTTTCAGCTGTCCCTTCATGACTTCATGGAACATCATGCAAGCTGACTACTGCTTCTGCTGCTGTTAATGCACCACAGGTACCGTCAGCAACCGTCGCCTCTTGCAACGCCAATCAACAGCCTTCAGCTCGGCTACTGCCGGTTCCACTTCTCCTGGTTCTGTTTGGGGTCGACCTGGTGGTGCCAGCACTGCTACTGCAGCTGCTTCAGCATCTTCCCAGCGACAGCAGCAACCATGGTGGTCATCATTCCGCTACTCACCAAGACAAGATAACTTTGCAGAGGCTGTCAGCACTGCTGTAGCATCAGGAAGGTCTGAAGCTGCTGCATCAGCCATTGCAACAGCTGGTTCCAGTGGACAAGCAACAGCAGTAGCAGAGAGCCTGGCTACACAGATTGGTGCTGGACGGGTCGACACAGTGGCCGAGGCTGTAGCACAAGCCTCTGCAAGCAACTCAGGTGCTACAGCCAAGGTCCTGGCACAAACAGCCAGACGCGCAAGATCACGTGGCTTCACTGATCAGTTCGCTAGGTCTCAGGCCCGGGCATTTGCTGCTGCCAGGCGCCGTGGAAAGATCAACAACTACGCAACAACAGTCGCTGAGGCCATTGCAACAGGTGGTGCAGATGCTGGCCGTGCTTATGGTGCTGCATTCGCTCGCGCAGCAGCTGGTTCAAGTGAAGAGCAGGAGGCCTTGGCTGAAGCCACAGCAGTTGTATTCTGCCAGGGTGGCAAGAACTCACGTGCGTTTGCTCAGGCTTATGCCGAGGCGCTCAACCGTGATCCTCGTACTGGATGCCTTGTGCTGTCACGTGCGCGTGCTATTGCTGTAGCTCGCTGTCGTGGAGGTGTTGCTAAGACATATGCTCGTGCTACTGCTGAGTCACGTGTGTTAGGGTTCTGCAGACAGAATTATTCTGGTTTGTCTGGCCTGAATGACTTTATCTATAACAGAAACACTGAGAGCAGTCTCTTCCGTCTTGGCAGCCTGCTGTCAGGTATTGGCGATATGTTTGGCTGGTAGAGTGAATCGCCACTGACCCAGTCTGTTTGACAGTGCAGGTGCTGTGATATAACCAACTTGTGACTTTTGTCTGCACTTAGTGCAGTACAGGCTGTACATGTATGCTGCTCATAAGCCTGGTTGATGATATGATGCAGTCCTGTGAGGTGGTGATGTGTGTACAGATGTGCTTGTACTTGTGTGATTTGTCAGCATGGTGCAACCCTTGTCAAGGTGTCATCTGCAGTGTATGCTGATCTGTCGTTAGTACAGTTCCAGGGTATGTGCTTTTTGCTTTGCCAGACTCGGTGTGCTACGATCTGATATTCAGCAGCAGTGAACCCAAGTATATGTTTGTATTATCCCGGTTCAACCAAGTTGGTTAGCAGCGTTACGGTCTGTTGTGGATATGAGAGATGTCTAACCGGGGGTATGCGTTGTTTTATCAGCTATCCCTTTGGGCACAGGGTTCCATGGTCTATGGTTGGTTGTTTTGTTTTTATACATGTTGTGCAACATCTGCAAGCTGCAAAGCTTGAGACAAACAGCTGAACAAGCTGTCATACCAGCAGCGCATGCAGCCTTTTGCAGTGAAAACCTGCAGGTGCTGTCATGCGCAGATCGTGTATACTGTACAGCATTGGTGTGACGTTTGGTTACAGTCATCTGACTGTGTGACAGCTTTGCTTGTCGCTTGGTCTGTCAGCTTCATTGCTGTTTGGTTGTTGTGAGTGTACCGAACTGTTGACAACTTCTTGCAGGCAGTTTATATGCTGTACAGCCGTGTTCTGTCGTCAGATCCAACGGCTTACGAGTGTGGATTCCAGGTACCAAATTAGTGACAACCACAGGCCTCTCGTGTAACAAACTCATTATCATCACAGGCACAATAAGGCAGCAAGTATGTCGGGTGAGATTCTCTGGCCGCTGGGGTATATATGTTTATACATGTGACATCTCACCCACTGGCAGATCTCATGAGCACAAGTTGTTACATCCAGTACAAGCCTTCAAGGGTTCCGCGCGTCGAGTTATCCAGCCTCAGAATATAGTCTGAATTACTTCAAAATCACACAGCAGTCCAGCATCCCACTGATCCCAACACACCACCCATGTATAAACTACCCCGGGCTGGCAGTATTGCTATGGCTGATGGATAGTTCATGTATACATGGCGCACCACACTACATGCATCACACACAGACCGCGTTGTAACCTACAATGCAGTTGTGAAATTGTCAGACCAACTCCAGGGTGAGACCCACTGTGAAGCATAAGCTCATAAGCATTACTGGTGGTATAAGAAGCACTGTAAGTTACAACTGTTCTGCACTGTTTAGACGTTACACCCACACACTACATCCACACATCCTGCTGCTATGGTTGTCAGTCAGATGCTGCTGTTCACACTGGCAGCTGCAGCCCCAGCAGTGCTGCTGCCTCAACAAAGTCATCGGGGGGTGGTGCTGTGAATGTGACCGACTGACCGGTACCCGGGTGGTTCAGAGTCACAGACCAGGCATGAAGGGCCTGACGAGGTATCCAGGGACCCTGCAGTGAATGACACATAACAGCAAGTATGTGTCAGCTAACCATGGCTCTACTGCAGCCTACACAGAACACATCAGATGTCCGGGGCTTTCCTGGGATCATGCACGCGATGCATGCAGCCCTGCCGCTGGTGTGTAGAATGTGCACAATGGC
>JARWLF010001580.1:0-21378 GCA_029853055.1 Scenedesmus sp. KT-U | reverse complement strand
ACTCCTTGGCCTGATGTGTGCAGGCCACCCCCACTATGCCCAGCAACACCAGCCAGGATGTGATCAAGGCATTGACCGAGCGCACACAGGATGGTGGAACAGAGGTGGTCAATGCAAAGGCCGGCAAGGTGGGTGGTTTGTGTGGTGTGGTGGCATGAGACAGTTTTGCTGCTGCTTGTCACTGGCTGACTAGCTGACTGCATGCTCGACTGCGCAATGCCTCTTCGTATATAGCGTGCACCTATGCTATGCTCACTGTTGATACAGCACAGGGTGCTCAGCATTGCTATCTGGGATGCTCTCTGCTAATACACAACCAAAGCTGGTGCAAGACTCTTTTGACAAGATGTCCTTTCGCAGTGATCTGCTGCTTTTGCCTACTGCAGGGCTCAGCTACTTTGTCCATGGCATATGCTGCAGCACTGTTTGCTGATGCTTGCCTGCGTGGCCTGAATGGTGCCACAGCCACAGAGTGCACGTATGTTGACAGCAGTGTGGACCCTGACCTGCCTTTCCTGGCAACCAAGGTCAAGCTGGGCACAGATGGTGGGTTTCATCGACAGGGTCTGTGGCATCAGCTGCCGCATCATTCACCAGGACCACAGCGCTTGAGACCTTGTTGGCATATCCACTCAGCAGTACCATGCAGGGCTGTTATTGACTGAGTAAATGATGTTTTGCATGATTTTGAGTAGCTACTTTCAAGCAAGTGCGGAGTGCTGCATGGTTCGATGTCTATATCACAGTTATGTGACGAAGCATACATGCTTTTGGCAACACTGTCATAAAGCTACTGGTGATGGAATGCCTGATGTCTCGCTGTTTGTCCCATGCATCAGGTGTTGAGACCATCCACGGTCTGGGCAGCCTCAGCGACTACGAGAAGGAGATCTACAGCAGCATGAAGCCCGAGCTTTTGGCTTCCATCGAGAAGGGGATTAAGTTTGTGAAGGAGAACTAGGCTGCCTTGCTTAGGCCAGACAACTCTTTTTTCCTACTTGACCATCAACAGTATGCATTCACATATGCGTGTTGCCTGATGGTCGATTATCCTTAAATGTTGGCAGTGAATTTTCTGAAGCCCCTCGTTGTAACTCACCAACACTATGACCAGGGACCTGCCAGGTCGCGACCTACCAGTGGTAGGGAGCATTTGTTGCAGTCTGCAGGCGGCATGCAGTGAACAAGCATGCGTACCAAGGTCCTGATGGGTGTCTGTGCAAGTCTGACATGTAGAATGGCTCAGCTGTAGACTTGAAATGCGATGCGGCCTGGCATACACTGTATCCGATACATATACACTTAGGAGCAGCAGTTGTTGTTCTACATCATGCTTTGTTGCATACACATGCTGCATGAGCCAAATTCTCTTTCTTTCACATATGTGTTAGTAGTCGATTGGTTAACCTGGTAACGTTACCAGGCTGGTGACGAAGTGTGGCTGTCAATAAGGGCAGCCTGCCCTTCTGAGAAGGGCGCAGTACTGGGCGCTGAGAGCTCTGTCTTGTATTCAATGAAGTTCATCAGCCCGGCAGTTGGCAACGGTGTGTACTATCAGAGGCTTGTGTCACACTGGACTGAGTAACTTGCTCATACAGTATCCTACCGTGCATTTGCAACTTGCAGCAGCTGTGCTGGCAGCACAACAGCTCAGTCGCCTTTCAATTGGCGTTCCAGTGCTCAGCTGTCAAAATGCTGTTCAGCTATCAGGCAGATGCCTGCAGGCTGCCACAGCGGCGGCGGTACAATCAAATCTGATAGGTACCTTCAAGGTGTCTGCATTGTACATCTGGTTGCAATGTGTATGACGCAGGCAGCGCCTGGTCACCACCGTGGTACAGTGTAGCAAACGTCTGACGACCGAGCTGATGTGGCAGCGATGCGCTCAAGACACGTCGAGTCCCAAGGTTGCCATGAGACTGCTGAGATTGCAACAGCTGCCATGCCCTGCAGCAGATCCCAAGTACTGTAGCGTGAACTTCCCCCTGCTGCCTGGATTGGTTGCTGCTTCAGCCACAGCTGCATCAGCGGAGGAAGCTGTAAGGGTACAAAATACTGTATGCTGTGGCGACATGTACCGCACATGAGGTGTTGGTTTGTCAGCAAACACTGCTGATGACATGGTGCCGTCGCACCTGTCCTGTTCTGTCATCAATTGCAAAATTCACGGGTGACTGCTTGACTGAGACAAGAGGTTGCTGCAGTCTCTTGCAGGCAATCAACCCAGCTGCTGTCACTATTGACCCCAGTGACAAGGCTGGCATGCATTACTTTCTACCTGTTCAGAAACTGGCTATCAGCTGTTGTCACGCCGCTATCACCCATGAACCCATGATGCCCAATTGTGATGCTTGCAGTATCATACACTCTTCGAAACTACCCCTATCCAACGAGGAGTTGGGACAAGTCCACAGGATAAAGGAGTTACATTGACAGCTAGGGGTAACCAGCTAGCAGAGTGCTGCTGCTGCATTTACTTGTGTGCTGCCTTCTGCTGCTTGCGCAGCACAGTAGCCATCTCTTCCCTCTTCTTCTTACCGCGCAAGTGTGTGCCAAGCTGCAGACACAAGACAGCACAGCAGCACAGAGGGTTGTAAGCAACATGTACCAGCAGCTTTTTAGTATCAGCAGGTGTACTTGCCGATAATGAACCTGTGATGCACTAGGTAGACCAGCAATACCATGGGCTAGGCGGTTTGGAATGTCACTACTGTGACACACTGCATGCTGTGGGGCAACAGCATACAGCATAACAGCCTCTTGGTGCTGTCGCTGTTGAACACAGTCAGACTGTTGACAACTACAGGCTGTCTCTGTCTAGGCTGCAAAACATATGCTGCTGTCGCTGTTGAACAAAGACGGACTGCTAGCATCTAGAAGCTACCTCTGTCAAGGCCGCACAAAAACAAGCATGGACTGTCACTCTGTCAAGTACACCCAGACGACTAGCCCCCTGGTGCCGTCGCGCTCAAGGCCGAAGGACAGAAGCATGAGATGCTCTTGCAGTGCATCTCTTTGCTGTGATTGCTGCTGTGGATGTTGCTGAGTGCATATACCACTACCAAGCTAGCTTTAGCTGTGATGCATGTTCCAATGCCCGCTCTTCTGCTCCACAATCCTGTCTCGGTCTGACAGCAGATTCATTGCTAGCACGGACCGCTTGCTGCAGTGCTTCAGCTGGTGTCTGGCTGTCATTGTCAGAACCCACTGGCGCCCTTCTGCATGAAAGCACTGTGACTGCTGCTTCATCCACATACTATTACTGCTGTGACTGCCAAACGCCTCCACATGTGATCAAACTGCCTCCGCGAGAGCACCAAAGGTGTTGTAGTATGCACCCTGTTCTGCCGACTACTGCTGCTGCACTTGCTGCTGCTGTGTGCCACACTGCTTCTCGTCCATCACAGACTGGACTCAGTCAAGCATGCATACCTTTCTCTTGGCAACCTTCAAGGCGCGCTTGTCCTTGCCAACCTTCAGCAACTCAATGATACGCTTCTCATAGGGGGCAAGACCAGCCACCTCACGCACGAGGTCGCGGACAAACTTAACCTTCTTGCTGAGGAACTGCAAGTAGTCAAGACCCATATGTCAGGTGCAATGAACGTCACAACACGAGCCTATTGCGAGTCTGTAGCAGCCATGAACCAGATAAAGCGTCCATGGAGCCATGTGCACAGAGTTATGACATCTGCACCCGTAACAGTAGATCTTCAAAGTATCAAAGGGACTTACACCCTTTCTCCTTGAAGCACGAGGAGCAAGGTCCCTCTTGGTGGTGATGTGACCCTTGTTTGCCCCAACGGCGATGCCGGTAGCTGCGGCCACCATCTTGACTATTTCTTGTGGAAAGCAGCCTTGCACAAAAGGGGCCAAACGGCAAGCGTCTCACGGTGAAATGGACAGCAGCCAGTTGCTTGGTTTTGGACGAAGTCGGGTTTACACCTGCGATGGCGCTCTCAGTTGTAGAACGGATGCAGCAGGTTGCTGCAGTCCATGTGTGATAACGTGAGCACAGAAGATTTGTTCAGGTGCACTTTCAAGACTTGCATCAGAATAGTCAACCCAGGTATGCCGGAGCTACTCCGAAAGACCGTCTTCATGCATGGCATCGTGTGTTGGAGCATGATCATCTCATAGGGTGTTATGTTGACAACATCTGAACGTGGCCGGTGGCTTTTGCAGGTGTCAGGTCTTCAACGACACAACGGATGGCACCTGCAACGGATCTTGCTGCCAAGGTTGTGGCGGAGCTAAAGGAGGTCGGTAAAGTAATCAACGATTACCAGGAGAAGCACAAAGAGCGTATGGTCGCCAGCATGGCTCGACAGGAGTCCAAGCCTGCGCCAACTCAGCAGCAGTTCGGTCAGCAACGTCAGCAGCGTCATGTGCGCCCTATGGCAACACACACGCTTACTGTAACATGCAGCTGCAAGCTATCGTCTTTCAGCCGGCTGCCCATGCCCTGGTAGCTCAGTAGCACATGCGTGGTGAACTCGGCACGGCCCGCAGTAGCAGCCAGTCGATCAGCACCAGAGTCCGGCTTTTGGTGATCTGGGCACAATAGGTATCTTGTGTTTCGTTGATGGTGTTTGAGGTTGTCTGGTGCTATGCGGCAGTGGCTGCTTGTCAATGGAACAAGTATTGTTGTGATCCAGCCAGTTCTACTGAGTAGCCAGGGAGTCGAGGGCAACAGTTGTGCCTGCAGGTGGGTGACTCAGTGAAGGGCTTTTTACTTGTTCAGTGGGAGGCTTTTTACTTGTCGTTGATAGGGCATCGGCCACTGCTGATGTATTGTTTGTCGTCAACATGTATTGTGGTGGAGCCTCGTCACGTTGGTGTTTGTGTGCGATAGCAGCAGCAGCCGCTGCACTCATGTCGCCAACAAGTTGTATTATGTTGTGTTTGTTATGTTCCTGCCTGGTTACTGTTTTGTGTGGGCGAAGATTCAGCTTGTATGTTATGTTGATAACATCTCATGGTGCGTTCACATGTCCTTGCTGCTATGCCGCTATGCAGCATAGCACACTGGCGTCGACAGGCAGCCTTATGTTGCTTGTCAGATGGAGTATGTCTCTCCAGTTGTGTCCAGGAGCAGCAGCACACCACTGCTGCCGCTATAGCACACCGTGCGCAGGCAAGCTGCTTGACAATGGGGACAGTGCAATGTGTGCTGCAGTCCGCCCATTGTATATACTAGTTGGAGCTGGTCTGACATGGATCAGCATTGTTGTACATTATGCTAGTGGTTATCATCATCTATACACTGACAGCTGGTTGCTAGACCAGACTGCAGCACCTTGGGTTATTCCCTGGACACTTGCGTCACAACTGCATCATCTCAATAAAACAGACCGAATGGATCATCATGCACACTTGTGTGGTTGGTTACGCAGCAGTATGTGGTGTTACGTTGTGGGGTGTGGAGTATCACACCATGAAGCAACTGTGGTCGTACAAGTATGCCCTGCTTAGCTTTTGTGTGAGGCAGTCCTCTGCAGAACCTAGGTCAAGATCAATATGGTATGCGATCACAGTTGTGGCATGCAATTGATGTCGCTGCTCCGGCAGGCAGCACATATACATAGTGCTAGTCTGCATGTACAAGGGGATCTGCTGACGCTTCGTATGTATCAGCGTCCTTGAATGCAGGCGATGGAATTATGTTGTAATAGCATGCAGTACAGTGTATTGTTTGATATAACTAATAGATGCACTGGTTGCAGTGGCCGGTTGCATTTGCTACAGCCAGGTTGGGTAACAGAAACTTCTGCATTTGGCGTGGTGTTAGCTGCAAGAGTTTGCGTGCATCAATCATCCATCAGTCGGGTTGGGCGCAAATAGTGTTTGCCCACTTTTGTGGAGTAGCTTTGTGGTGACCTTGTACACCAAGAACAACGTTACCGACAGTGGTACTGCATGGAGAGGAAATGGAGAGGTCAAACTGTATGTGCTGGTCATAGGGATGTGCAGTCAGATGCGGGGCTGGTGCATGTTATTGCCAAGGAACCGTAGCAGATCATGCACATACCATACATGCTGTTTCAGTCAGAAGCAGCAAATGTTTGTATGTTGGTGTCATTTATATCTGCATTCACGATGTTGCACGAGCCTACTTTCTTTCGCACATGTATATGACAGTTGCAGTTTTAACAGCACACTGTAAGACGATGGTAACATGGGTTAAGCATGTAACAGCACTTCTTGCTGAATACCCACTAAGAAAGATATGTGAAAGACACAAGTAGGTTACCATACGGCTATAAGTGCTCTGCTCGGAGCACTAACTAGCATCCAAACTTGAACGGTTGGGTTCGATACAAATGCAGAGACTAACCAACAGCTACTGAGCCATCACAAGATTCACATTGCCAAACTCCTGGCATGCTGCTAGCGCATCGTATGAGTGAGTCAGCTTGCTGTCAAGGCTTATTCACGACTGACTAGTGGCTGCCAATGCAAGAACATGCCTCTGACCCCATACCAAAAACCTTAGAAGCAGCAAATGTCTGTATGTTGGTGTCACATATATCTGCATTCACGATGTTGCATGAGGCTACCTTCTTTCACACCAAACTCATACGTGCTACCAATCCATTGGTTACCAAGCTACATCCGATCCCCTGCGTACGCAATCCCGGCACATTTTGCATCAGGCTCAAACTAGGTTCTGCTGCAAGGTGTCGACTCTCTGTCGGTTCTCAACACTGCCAGTCACTGGTAACCCATTTGCATGACGCTGACGAAGTGTTCAAGTTCCCATGCTGCCTGCACAGACAGCAACTCCAACCAGTAACACTTTCACATAGACTATGAGATACACAATACTTCAATGGCTTGTCCACCAGGAGACACATACAGCATGAGCTCTGCAGAGGTCAAACCAGCTGATGGTTCACATAACTACACCGACCTCTGAGATGGCTAGTGTCCACAAGTTCCAGCAGTCTGTACAAGATCAGCGTATGCAGAACACAACACACTAAGGGCCAACAGGCCTGCAGAGAAAAGCATAGTAGAAGCAGCCAAACACCTCCCCGGGCACGAATGTGATTCACAAGCCTCATTAGCTGTGCTGTCGAGTGCTACAAAAGCTGGCGCAGTACACACTGCCTGACAGCAGCGGCAGCACTGCACAGACAGTGATGCTGCATCACTGCACCACCAACTCATATGCAACGGCATGAGCATGCATGTTGCGGCAGCAACAGGCTTACTGCTGAACGCATGCTGTAGATCCTGTATGCCACTTGCAGCTGCTGCAGAGGAGGAGCTGCAAGCTGCCTTGCGCCCGCCCGGTTCATAGATGGCTACCAAGTATATGGTCAAGGTGGTTGTGGGTGCTGCAATCTGTAAACTGGCGATGGAGGAGATAGTCACCTTGGATGGATGCTTCACAACATACCAACAGCTGTGTCATGACACTGGCCACATACAACTGTCAGCGCCATGCTGCTTGGTTACGTACTACGCAGGCCCATCCAAATCACATCAACAACTGACACGTGTGCTTGAGCGCAATCCAGAGACAAAACTGTGTTGCAGCTCCCGTCCGTGAAGTTCACTTTGGTGCTTCTGACTTCTTGTTCCAGTCTGGATTCTGCTGCTTGTAGTGGTCAAGGGCATTGTCAAATACTCCACGCATGTGTTGAGATACCTTGATGCACTCTTCGCAGGCACTCACGAGGGCCTGAGATGCAGTGACTTCGCCTGCGATGCACACAGGGTCAGGAAGTGATTCGCGAATACTGATCATCATAAGCAGCTAATGCCACATCCTACTGGGTCCAGTTGCTATCAAGATCAGAAAAGTAAAAGTGCGTGAAGAACTCATGGGTGTTGATCATGCAGGTTGCGCAAACACACGCCTCAATCAAGGGTTGCCATGTGTAGCAATAGCCTGTTGCCACATGACAGCCTTGCGATGGAGTCAGCGGAGTTGGATCGTCCCAACTCCGTGCGTGATTGTCACAAGTTCACATAGCAGGGCTCAATGGGCAAGTTGTGGAACAACAGCAGCACAAACTGCAAGGCACTGAGGGGAGGACCTGTGACAGGACCATGACCAGGACAGACATGTGCAAGCCAGTGCCCAACATTTATAGTGTTATGCGAATGCTCGAACTCACCCGTTGTTTGCACCCTGATGTTAACAGCGTCTTCTGTTGGGTGTGGTATGCTATAACCACAGAAGGTGACTTGTGGGCTGCGTGCAGGGACCAGCAGTCACATGTCAGAGAGCGTTCCTGTCATGGTGAGGGAGCAGCAAACTGCAGTGATACAGCAAAGACCTGAAACAGATGACAACGCTTACTTCTTGTTCAGGAAGAAGCGCAGAGTGTTTGCTAGAGTGTGGTCTTCTTCTTGTACGGCGAAGGTTGTGCCGCTATACCGTTCGTCCTCCATCTCAGGACGTTCAAGGGCGTACGCTGTTTCGCAGCTTGATGAAAGAACAGGTCAGGTGACATAAGTCGCATGCAGAAGGTGGAAACAACAGTTCGCGCATCATCGGGCTCCCACAAGGCCTCCTTGTCATGAGCATAGCAGAAACCTGTCTCTCGGCACTGTTTCTCCCACTCTCCCACTCGCCGGTGCCCAACGACATCTCACCATGGAGGTTTCCAAGCGTTTTGTCGTATATCGTATGTTACACAATACCTGCAGACTGAACAAGACAAGTTGGTTTGCCAAGCAACACTCGTCTACAACCGACCAGACTTGCTGGTCTTTTAGACTTATGCTATAACGCAGTATGATCCACAACAAAATTCTTGAAGAAACACGTCAACGTCATGAACACGACGTGCAAACCGATCTTCTTGTTTGAGCAGGACCCATGAGCTTTTAGCTGCCATCAGCTGCCTGATTCTCTCTCTGATGGCATTTTGGAAAGTTGCAGGGTTTACTCAGCCATCTCCTATAGAGGTAACTCGTATGTGCACGGTGCAAGTGTGAAGCTGAGCTCTGCCAGGTCAAGCAGTGCATGTCGTGAGAATGCGGTCGCTGTCTCGCCTTGCAGTCAATACTAGATAAGGAGGAGTTTACATTAGAAGAATTACTGGACGAAGATGACATAATACAGGAATGCAAGTCGCTGAATGGGAGGTTGATTACGTTGTAAGTTTCGGTACAGCATCTGTCTACTGCCCTGTGTTTCTGAAGTAGCGGCCTCTGACGTATTCTTCGGTGTGTGTGCAGTCTCAGGGAAAGGAAGACGGTAGAACAGTTACTCAGGTGAGTATCCCTCCTTTCTGGCACAGCACTGCACTGTCTGTAACTGCACCTTAGCATCTCATGCCGTGCACTGTGTTGCTGACAGGTACCTGATCGAGCCCCCAAATGACCCTGATGATCCCAAGAAGCAGTACAGGTACGAGCCTATGCCGCTTATCACGGAGCAGTCCGCCATCTTTTGGGTGTCGTGTGACGATGGCATAGTGCCCCACAGTTGTGCCACATGTATGGGTCCTGGCTGAACAAGCAAGCAATGCCTGGCCACTAGTGTCTTTGCCTATGAGCTTTGTTTGCATACACTTTTTAGGCTGGTTCTTGCATTGATTTCCTTGCTCTTGCTTGCAGGTATCCGTTTACAGCATGTGAGGTGTTCTGCTGTGAAGTCGAAGCAGTGTTCAATACACTGCTGGAAGACGAGGAGTTGCTGCAGTTGCTATTTTCGTTACTGGAGCAGGAGCCGCCCCTCAGCTGCAAGTCAGCTGGCTATTTTGGGCGCGTCGTTGGTCAGCTGCTTCTGCGCAAAACCAATGAGATGATGCAGTATCTGTCCAACAACGAGGCGATCCTGGAAAAGCTCATTAAGCATGTAGACACAACTTCCATTGCTGACATCATCAAGCGGCTTGTTGGGGCAGATGACCACAGCAGTATGATCTTTCTACCCATGCACACACAGGTGCGTTGACCTGTGTGCTAGCCTTATGAATGTGCAGGGTTGTCCTTGCTATGTGTGTCAGCAATTGCAACAGCTGAACTGTTTTTGCCTCAAAGCCTGATTATCTGGGTTTTGGTCTGCGAAGCTCTTCTCAGACTGCACTACTATTGTTGTGCTCTGCAGTGGCTGTCCGAAACACCCTTGATTGACATGCTGCTGGAACGACTTGCGCCCCAGTACTCCACGCATGTGCAGTCAAATGCAGCTGACATATTGACAGCAATAGCACACACTCAACCCAGCGCACTCGCCACGCAGCTTATGCAGCAGCAATCTATAGCAGCACTATTCAGCAGGGCATTGGCACCAGACAGCAGAGTTCTGGTCACAGCACTGGATGTGTGTGCTGCCTTGCTGGAACCCCGTCGAGCTCAGCAGGATCCGAGTCCAGATGGCGCTTCACCCATGGCTTCAGCAGCAGGAGGCAACAACCAAGGCTATTCAGAAGCCATCACCAGCATGTTGCAGTATCTTCCTCAGCTCATGGAGCATCTGAAAGAGCCACAGGGAGAAGCAGCAGAAGCGCAGCAGGAAACACCATATGGTGTTCTGGCTCCACCATTGGGGCGAGCTAGGTTGCGCATTGTGGAATTGCTGGCGGCATTGCTGCGTGTGGGTAATGACAGCGTAGATGCAGCCATCATTGGTGCAGGCGCACTGCCGCTGGTGCAGCAGTTGTTTGTGGCATACCCCTTCAACAACCTTCTGCATCATCAGATGTACGCTCTGCTGTTCGCAGCACTTCAGCGCAGCAATACTGCCCTAGTTCAGTATGTGTTTGGGGAATGTGCGCTGATTTCATGGATTGCCAACATTCCCAAGGAGGTTGACCCCAAACCACGGCCAGGTTTTGAGGGCCGCGCACCGCTTAGGGCTGGTTACCTTGGGCACATCACCCGCATAGGCCAGATCCTGCAGGAACTTGCATCACAGCAGCAGGAGATCGCAGATGTGTTGAAGGACAACAGCGAATGGCAGTCGTTTGTGCAGCAAGACTTGATTCCTAGGCTAGATATAGAGGACATCACTCATTGGCAGTGTGGCAGGCCCGTAAACACAGAAGGCGGCGAACTGGACAGTGACGGCGATGAGTTCCAGGTACCTGTCTGTGTGACGCAAGCATGTATATGACTGGATCTGTCCCATCTCATCGCCATAAGAACATTGGCTCAGCAGAGGCTGTTGGTGTATCTATTGTGCATCAGCTGCTGTCGCCATATGCCAGAAAAGCAATAGCTGCAATCAGGCCCTGACAGCATCCTTTGTGTTTCATTGTCAACAGAACGGCATGGACGCATTGGAGCAGATACAAGGTGTCCCGCCTGGCATGTACCATCGCTATGGTGTGCTTGATGACATGGACGATGATGAAGATGAAGAACATGTTGGGGACTTTTCCAATAGTGGCTCTTACAATGCAGACATGCTAGTTGCTGGCATGGCTGGGTTAGGTGTGGACGATCCGTCCGAAGCAGTGCAACTGCCCAGTACCTCTGGTCCTGGTGCATCAGGTTCTGGCGAAACAGAAGCAACTGCGCAGGAGGGCGGTGCCAGCATCAGCAATTGTTGTCTACCTTTCCACATGCATCAAATTTTCTACCTTTCCACATGCATCAGAGTTGAATTTTAGACCAATCATTTCGCAGTCAGTACCCATGTGCTGTCCTTCCTGCACTTTCCACCTTGCCAGCAGCTTGATAGGTCACACAAGCACTGCAATTGTGCTCATGAAGCATGCTTTGGCTCCTGCATCGGGGTCTGGTACCATGTCTACAGCAGCATCATTGGGCCAGGGATCTGTCTGCGTTTGCACCCCATGATGTTTCTGCTGCTCTGCTGCTGCCCGGTCTGTTGCTCGCATGACCATCATGTTCTGTTTTATGCAGGGGCAAGTTCTTCCGCTGTAGACATCCCAGGGGAGCGCTCCATGGAGGATGATGCTGTTCTGCTTGCGGATGATGATGAGATGGGCGCACTCACTGCTAGTGCGTTGCAAAGTAGCCCCCCAGCTGGCAGTCCTGGTTCTGCGGAGCCGTCACCATCCACACCCATGGACGACAGTGAAATGGTCATAGTAGACGAAGCCGATGCAGCTCGTTTCCCCCAGTCAGAAGCGCAGATGGATGCTTCTCCAGCAGCAGCGCAAAGCATCCCATCTGACCCCCCTGCAAGTGCGTTGCAGGTACAGCAGGATGTGGATACCATAACAGCAGAAGTGTCAGCAGTTGATGATAAATTAGCAGTTGCGGCCAACCCTTTTGTAGCTGCTGCTGGAGGCAGCAGTGTATCTGAGCCAAGCACAGCAAGTGCTGGGGTGCCACAAGCAACAGTAGCAGCTGCTGCGGAAGCGGGTTCACACAATGGTGTTGTCGACCCGTCTGTGGACAGTCGACAAGATGTGTGTATCGGTGACAGCAAGTACTGGCCTGGTATGTCACACCCAGTGCAAGTTGCTGATGAGGTTGTATGATATGCAGCAAGCTCACAGCGTGTCTCCAGGCTATTCTTGTTCTTTGAGAGCTGCTTGTTTGCACTGGTGTGTATTGACGTTAAGTTTGCGCTTTACTTGACAAGGGTACCATGACGATGCATGTTGATGAACACTAGCCTGTGTACCTGCTGTCAAGCAGTGTGCAGGCATGCGACAAGGTTAGAATTCTGTAAAGGGGTTCCTGTTGTGATTCCGCTAACACTATTATCATGATGCAGCAGTTATATAACACTCGTTTGACCCCGCGCAACACTTGTCGTCAGCAGCGCTGATACACCATTCACCCGCCCTTAACTTCGGCAAACTCGTTGACAGGAACTGTGCCTTGATAAGAACAGGTCGGTACCAAAGAAAGCATGAGCAGCATGACCTGACCGACAGGCGCTCAGTACTGCCAGCCAAGAAGGCAGTGGCAGATACGTCCATGTCTGAGATGCGACGGATCCTTGAACTCTAGGAACATACATGTCATTCACTCTTTGCACGATCCTTTGGGGTTGATGATGCTCCAAGAGGACCCCAGAGTCCAGCACATCCAGTCTGTAGCATGTACTCTACTGGGCATAGACAAGCTGAGCTTTGACACCTTGCTGAAGGATGAGTTCAGCGCCAACCGATTGAGCATTTTCTTGGATGGCAAGGGTAAGGACAGCTGCCGCATTCCAACCTTTGTACTCTTGATGCCTGGTGATCAGTGCCCACTATGCTTACTGTGCGCAGGGTCCTCAGCACTTCTTGTCTGTGTGGAGACAGAACAGGCACAAAGATGCGATCTGGCTCACAGCAGGTGATGTAGCACCTGGGTCGCTGTCAAGTTTTTGGTTTCACAAGTCCAGCATAGATCCAAGAGCCATGATATGGCATCATCTACAGTCCTTCTGTAGAGTAGTGTCCGAATAGAGCTCATGCGGCATGTGGCCTTTGATCTTGCGCAGACCTCAAGAAGAATGCCAAAACGAAACATGTAGCGACGCCCCGTGCACAGGGCAGCTGACTTGGGACGATGCTGTGCTTACAAGTATTCCAGTTGAGCAGCAGAGTGCCCTGGTATTGGCTGGCGCTGGCGCAGTGGATGACCAGGAAACTCAGCAACAAGTGCAACAAGTGGAAGAACAGCTGCAAGTGCAACAAGAGCAGGTTGCACTGCAAGCAGACCAACAGCCAATACAGACTAAGCAGGAGCAGCTGGCGCCGGGACAGCCCAACAGTGATACATGTCTGGAACAGCAGCAGTCTGTTGAACTTGCACATCCACCCCACCTGAAGCTGCTTCTGGGCTTTGTGCCAGCAGAGCATAACCACTGCAGGTGACCTAAGTAGCTGACCCTCGCAACAGATGCAGCTTTGTCGCTTGATCTCTTGGTACAGCACTATGTGAATGCTGGTGCTGACTTAGCATCGCCTGTTTCCTGCAGGACCTTCTACTGCATAAGGTCTTGCCCAGGTCAGCTGCCACTAGAAGGGTTTGCAGAGCACCTGGACTGTGGTTTACTTGCTCAAGCGCCCTCTCTTGCATCTTTGGAACAGGTAAGTAACGCCTGTTTCTGCGGCAGGGAAGCAATGGCTTTTTCTGTGGCAGAGTAACGAGCAATGTCACACAGCGATGTCAGCTTGATCATGCAACACTGCAACAGCAATAACACAGAATAGACGGGGCTTGATGCCAGCGTGATTCTTATGCGTAGGTATTGTCAGAAATCTTCCTCCCCTTGCTCATCAAGCAGCTTGGCACAGCCGACCCTGCAGGGCTGCTTGCTCCAGCGGCAGCAGCAGGAAGTGCTGGTGCCAGCAACGGGCGTTCCAGAGAATTGCTGGGCAACATGCAGAAGTATCTGAGCCACATCAAGCAGACTATGCAACAGATCACAGGAGACATATCTCTGCCTATGCCGCAGATTACCATAGAGTCAGTAGCAATAGCAGCCAGGGACCCAGATGTCATTCATACCCTTGAAGAAAGCATAGCTGAGTGGTCTAGCACACTTTCAGATGTTCTGCAGCGGGAGAGTGAAAAGAAGCCAGTGGGAAAGGGGCCAATGGCTGAGATAGACTTCTGGCGCAGTCGAAGTGCAGTGCTCTCTGGGCTATGGGAGCAGCTGAGCATGCGCAGTGTTACAGAAATGGTCGAGGTGCTGGAGGCAGGTAGCGATGACAGGAACCTTCTATCTGCCTACAAGAGTCAACTGGCAGAGCTGGGTAAACTTGCTCATGAGGTCAGTAGCCTTGACGGCAGCTCACAATCCCCTTGGTCCTTGTGCTTCTGGTCACTTGCATATGCAGACTGATGTGCACCATGCATGCTCGCACTGCACATGCCCAGCCCCATGCCAGGTCACTTGCTGTGGCAAGACTGGTCTCCGATATGCATCGGTGCAGGCCCGTGACAATGTCAAGTTCCTCACAACACTGGAGCGTCATTTCAGGAGCATCAGCAGTGGCCCACTAGCTGGCATCTTGGACACCCTGCCGCCACTCATGAATGCCCTCCGGATGGTTTGGATCATCAGCAGGCATTACAGTGATGACGCGCGTATGGGCACCTTGTTTGCACGCATTGCCACAGAGCTATGCGACAGGGTGGACAGTGTGATACTGCTGCACACTCTACTTCGGATGCCTGCTGCTGAAGCTGTGGAGCTGTTGTCCATCAGTAAAGCAGTGTTGGAAAACTGGCAAAGCACTTACATGCAGGTATTGTTTAATGCTGTGGACTTGCATGCAGTGCAGCTGCCTTTGCAAGCTCATAGCATGCACAAAAGTTGTATGTTCTATCAGGCTTGCAAGGCAGATAAAAGCTGGGGCAACATCTAAGTTGCACAGAATAGTGTTGTAAGCCATTGAAAATCATCCCTTGGTGTTTTGCTGGTGACTGCTGTCACTCCTGCTGTCACCTTGTGCAGGTGCGCGAGAAGATTGAGTCCTCAGGGCGTGATGCACGCTGGGAGTTCAGCAAAGCGACCTTGTTTGCGCGTAGCAACTATATGGCAGAAGTTTGTGGTCAGCTCAGTGAGATGGTAGAGATCGTTGATGATTTCTTCAAATTCTTGGGGCCAGAGCTAAAAGCAGTTACTGGTGAGGTGACGCAGTCCTGCCTAGCATGTCAATGGTCTTATCCTGGTCATCTTTGCTCTCTTGAGTCCCAAATGTCGTCATTGATGCAGTGTTTACAAGCAAGGTTCTGATAACAGTGCAGCCTGTGTGTATTAGCAGCCCAGCAGGTTGTACACATCCAGGGTTGTCCCAACGAGATCGCTGCATCAACGCCCTGAAATGGTGATTTGAGCTTGGTGGCTGTAGATGGCTGTCAAGAAGTATTCGCTCACGTCAGACGATTCAGAGAGCCCGATTCGTGTTGCATAAGCATCACAACCAGGTACCAAGCACCATAGCAGGAGTGGAGAGGACACAGTATCTCACAAGCATCCTGTCGCTGCACAGGTGACACCAAGGGCATTGATGACGTTATGGAGCAAGTGCAGATGTTGGTGGAGCCAGTGGAGACTGCCATGTTCAACCCATTTGATCAGGCACATGCCCCCCAGTGGAAGGCACTTAAGGCACACTTCTATGCTGACAACGAGAAAGTGAAAGCTGCCACTCGGGAGCTCATTGACACCAGCTTTAGGAAGTTGAGGAGTGCTGAGGGAGCTTTTGAGCTTTTGCAGGTGACGAGTGGAACACCTTGTGGCGTGTTATCAACGTCAGCAGTAGCAAACCAGCTGGCAAGCTTGTCGTGATGATATGTCAAGATATTTCTTGCTGCTGGTACTACAGCCACCGTCAGAGGTGCAACCTAGATGAATATGTGCTTGTGTACACTGCAGAACTTCAAAAGCATAAAAAGCCGTGGTGCGATACAGCAGCAGATGATGAACAAGCTGGTGGATATCCTTGAACAGTTCTTGCGGGAGATAGTTGCAGCCCAGGAGATGTTTGAGAGAATGAAAGCAAACCCACCACTCACTCGCAATCAGCCACCTGTGGCAGGTAAGGGACAGGTGTAGTCATCAACACATTGAGAGTTGTCACTGACCTGGTCTTACCAGCTAGCCATCTGCATGCAGCTAGCCGCGTCTCCCCGCACACCATCAGTTATCGTCAACTGTTGCGGATAAGGATGATTCAGTCTGTCATATGTACATGGACCCTGCAGGTGCGATCCACTGGAGCCATCAACTATTCAGTCGTGTCAAGTTGACCATGAGTAAACTAACGGCTGTAGAACCTGAAGGCAGCTGGAGGCAATTGCCTGTTGGGCAGCAAGTACACGAGCGTTATATGGTCCTAGCAAAGCAGATGCTGGATTATGAGAAGCAGTGGTTTCAGGGCTGGAAGGAGACTGTGGACAGCATAGCCATGAAGCACTTGAAGCAACCGATCTTCACAAGGCATGCTGTCACAGGTCAGCACCCAGGGTCGCACTGGTATGCATGCAGTGCTAGCGCCACGACTGTCGCCATCTTGTACCCAGCCGCCCACTCGAAGATTCATTACAACATTCAGGTACCTTGTGTGCATTGTGTGCAGGTGCTGTCATAGTGAATTTTCATCCAGAATTGCAAGTGCTCATGTCAGAAGCACACTACCTGGATCGCAAGGGCTTCAAGATACCACCATTGGCATTGCAAGTAGCTCTGCAGGAGGATGAGTACAGGGCATGGATTGAGAGTTTGGACAGGCTGCTGGAGCTTTTCTACCAGGTGGGATGCTGTTCATGATACCTGCGCTAGCATGCCTACAGATGACAGCATCCAGCATGGTGCTTGCACAGAACCAGCAAGGTGCAGCTTGAAGTGCTGTGATGCTGGTAAGTCTTCATTGTTGTGCGGGTGTGCAGGTTACAGGCTGTCTAACCCCTGTGGAGGTCAGTCTGTTGAGTGCCAAGCTAGCTGAGCTTGAGCTGTGCTTGGAACCAGGCTTGGTCAGGCTCAACTGGAACAACAGAGGCATAGACGCCTTTGTTGCAACAACCACCAAGGCCATCCAAGAGTTCCAAGCACTGCATCACAGTGTCCAAAAGAACAGTGCCGTGATTGAAAAGCAGGTGTCTCATATGGCTAGTAGCAAGCTTGTGGCTGACCCATCAGCAGGTGCGGTGTACATCCTTTGTTCGCAATATGGAGCTGAATCAGCAGGTTTGCTGATGCAACTAGCCTATCTGATGCACAGTATTGCATCCTCATAGTATTAGCATACATCGTCAAAATCATTAGTCTGACAGGTCACTGGGTTGTGCATGTTGCAGATGGGGAGGTTATGGAGTTGCAGGAGTTCTACGAGCACATGGAACAGCACCGAGCAGCCGTAGTGGAGTCAGCTCTGCAGAGATACCACAGTTTAACACCCCTTCTTGGCAAGGTCAGTGTGGTGCAGCATGAGGCAACAAGAGTATCCTTGGGTCAACTTGCGTCTACTGTGTTCTTGTGAGATGTGTTGTTTACAGCAACTGGCCCTGCTGAGCACACTCATCTGTATGCTGTCCACCAGGTTGAGGAGCTGGTTGTTGGCACCAACACAGGCAAGTCAGCACAGTTAGCTGGCTACTACAGCTACTGGGAGATGGCGGTCTTCAATGCTCTGGTTCTCATGGTGTTGAGAGCACTTGAGAACCTGCACAAGTTGCTTGGGACCCCAGGCAAGAAGGCTCTGTTCAAGGTATGTTCACCTACAGAGCAGTTGAAGAATGTATTCTTTGCGCTGCAACGTCAGCCTGCCTAGTGCCTGATGTAGCAATCATCCACAACCTGTGTCCATGGTTCCAACCTCCCACTGATGTAGGTCGCGCGTAGCTGTCGGTTGCTTCATGGTGCTCTAGCAAGTACAGTGGTGCTTTATGCTCTGTTTGTGATGACTGCAGTTGAAGACATCTCTACAGAATGGCGAGGTGGTTGTGGCACCTCCAGTCAAGGAGGCTACCAAGCTGTTGTCAGCATACACCAAGAATGTAGCTGAGAGCTGCCGTGAGTTTGTACGCTGGATGGATGGCACCTGCATGGAGATGCCTGATCAGCGGCCAAAGGGGGAAACAGATGGTGATCCATTGATACTGCACTTCAGCTCTGAAGTTCTTCGCATGCAGCAGGTAAGCCATGACACGTCCCTCTCAGAACATCTTGCAGTGTCAACTGACAGTTGCATTTTGATCATTCTGTGCAGCTGCGGTCATTGCAATGGACACATTTCAGATGCAGCCACAGCTGTATGATTACTCCATGATTGGGTGAGTTGATGTTGTTCTTGTGGATCCACTGCTCTGCAGGTGATGGCAGCAGCTGTGCAGGTTCATCAAGACATCAGCAAAGTTGCCGCTCGGCTGAACAGGCATGTAGAAGGTTGGCGCAAGTACAGTGATATTTGGAAGTCAGACAGAGCTCAACTGTTGGACAAGTTCAAGGCCAAGACTCCAAGCCTGGCTGCCTTTGAAGAGAAGTTTGCAAAGTTTCAGAAGGTATGTCTGTCATGTGCCACCCAGATTGCCATGGACAGAGGTGTCACATAATGTTACTCTGTAACGTGAGGTACCGCACATTCTGTATAGGGTATGCTGCAAGGAGGTCAGCTGTTGGCAGCGTATCTCAGGAGTTTCCAAATGGCTCCCGATTGGATCTCGTAGTGCACAACTTGATGGCATCCAAGAGCGTGCTTGAGCCACAAACCTCAAGTAACCTCTCACTCAAGCAACGGCTATTGTGCGCTATGTGATTGCAGCAAGCAGTGTACTTCTGGGATCTTGCAAAGGATGTGACTGTGGGGTGTGTCTGCGTCAGCAATCTAGGACTGGCTCTGGCAGTGCATGAAGAGTGCTGTAGCTGGACCAGAGCCCTGGCTACTGCCATGCGGGAGTTGGATGATGCATCAGTCAACAAGATCAGGGGCAGGATGGCAGAAGACCTCGCTGCCTTGCAGCAGCAGCCAACAACCCTTGATGAACTGAAAGGGGTGCTGCATGTGGTCAATCTCATTAGGTGAATTTGTGACATGTCAGCAGTGTTGTAGCATGGTCTGCATATGGTCTGTGCTGTCTTGATGCAGGCGGTTGTGCTGCATGTGTCTGCAGTGTGCTGTAAGTTACCAGGATTGCCGCATGTGTGAATCTCCAACCAGCAACCGCTGCTGTGCTCCCAAGTTGCTTGCCTGTTTGCTGTGTACAGGTTTGGTGGTATGCAGATGGAGTTGCAGTGCAGCGATATTGTAGAACGCTATCGCACCCGCTTGCTGTACGCCATCACTGATGCTGAGAAGGAAGAAGCAGAGCGGTCACTAGCAGATACACTCACTCTGTCCCAGCAATGGGCTGATCTGTGTGCAACAGCTGAGACAGTAGACCTGCAGCTGGAGGGGGTCAAGCGCAAATTCTCCTTGACAACACACCAACAGGTGCAGCTGCTGCTATGACCTTCTCTGTGTGACATTGATGAGAAGCCTTGCATAGTAAGCCATATCCTTCACAGCAATAGACAGTTCAGCAACATACATATGCTTGTCATGTTGCTGAAAATGTCAGGTGACCGAGTTTGAAGCACTCACTCAGCAACTGGAGGAGCGCATGCGCACATCAGGGCCTGGCCTGGCAGGTGTTGGCTTGTCTGCTGGCCTTGACTTGCTGAGGACATATCAGGAGGAAGTGGAAGCACTCACCAAGCAGAGGGAGCAACTGCGGCTGGCAGAGCAGTTGTTTGACATGGAGATCACCAGCTACCCATCACTGTCAAAGGTACGTATGCAAGTTGTGTCCTTAAGGATGCACAATGCATGCCTGATGCACCTAGCCCAGGGATAGCAGCATGTACACGTGTACATAGGTTTGTAAAGGCACAGCCCATTGTTTGACAGCATAGTCTAGTGCTTGGTCCGACTCAGGATGTTATGTAATGATCTGTGTTACAGGTCGAGGCTGAGCTGCGGAAGCTAGCACAAATCTATGCTGTGTATGCTGAGCATGCTGAGGCTGTTCGACAGTACAGCAACATGCTCTGGAGCGATCTTGATATTGGCGGTATGATGGATCAGGTGCAGGCAGTTGCCACAAAGCTGAAGAAGCTCAAAAATTTTGACAACCTGCCGGTGTATCAACTAGTACAAAGTGAAATCAGTGGCTTTGCGGACAGCTTGCCCCTCATGAAGGAACTCAAGAGTGATGCTCTGAGGTAAGAACCACCACAACCTGAATCCTTTCCTTTCTGTTGTAAGAAGCTGAAAAGCAATGAAACACCCCTTGGCAGCTGAAAGATGGAAACAATGCAGTGTTGGAGATGCGTAGAAGCAGTTGCAAGTTGACCTGATGTGCAAGACATGAGTCTGATGTTGTTTGCAGGCCAAGGCATTGGAAGCAGCTGATGGCTCAAACCGGCCAGTCGTTTGACCTTGACCCAAAGACCTTTACTCTAGCCAACATGTTTGCCATGCAACTGCACAAGTACAAGGACATCATTGCGCAAGTGACATCTAGCGCTCTGAAGGAACTGACAATTGAGACTGAGCTGAAGAAACTGGCCGAGCTATGGAAAGAACAGAAGTTTGGCCTGCATAAGTACAATACAGTAAGTGCCGCAAGTAACTTCTGCCCTTACAAACACGCTCATCATGCAATGTCAACAGCATACATCAACCAGTACACTGTCACAATCATCATACACTAGATTGATGTACCCTAGCCATGGTGTAGGATCATCCATGGTTCTGAGATGATCGCAACACTGCCACATGTTGATTGAGCTATGTGCATCTTCTTATTATCGTGTCATGGTGTAGAATGGCAATGACAGAGGCTGGGTTCTGAAGGGTGTTGATGAGATCACTCTTTTGTTGGAAGACATGGGCCTCAATCTGCAGTCGATGTTGGCTAGCCCCCATGTGCGACCATTTGCTGATGAAGTCCGAGCTTGGGAACAGCGCTTATCTCTTATCAGTGAATGCATTGAGGTGTGTGGCTAGTTTA
>JARWLF010001579.1:0-10871 GCA_029853055.1 Scenedesmus sp. KT-U | reverse complement strand
CTGTATGGACCAGAGGGACACACTCGACGACTTGCTGACACTTGGCGCCAAGACGCAGCACATAGTTGCAAGGCTTCAATTCTTCTAGAATGCCACCCTAGACAGACCGATGTGCTGCCAATTATAGCTAGGGCCTCTGACTTCAAGCCACTCAGCATCAAGACCTGAGCTGAGAACCAGCTCCAAGTACTCTGACTTTGTGTGCACAATCACTGCAACAGCTGTCAAGACACCGGCAGATGCAACTCGTGAAGTTCAAATCTTTTCAAGCACTGTGGAGCAATCGCTGAAAACACTCCTGCAGTTGCATCAGCGTCCTCGTAACCTGTTGTTGACGTTGGGGCTCCAGCTGCTGCTAGTTCTTGTGTGGTGCCTTCACAGTGCTTCGTCTCACGTATTACTACTGCTTCGACCGTATCCAATCTGTTGTAGAGGGAAACAACAGCACATGCAGCAGACACTTGTCAGCTGGGATATATTTCACGTGCATCCTCATGAAGCTGGGGTGCTTACAGCAGATCATCCACATGCCCATCAGCAGCAAGAGCTGGAGTGGTGTGGGTGACCCAGAAATGGCTCAATGCATTACACTGGAATGCCCTACGTAATCAATGTACAACCCAGCTCTCTGCAGCAACAGCAGCATTCACAGTGATACACAGCAGATTCAGTCCCACAGCCGTTTGTGCGGCCCAGCAATCGACCTGCAGTCTTGTACCATCGTCCAAGTGCTGCTAGTGGTGACACCGATGCTGGCTACCTAAAATAGTGGTGACCTGTGGCCGCCTACTACAGTCCATGTTCCACTACAGTAGTTGTTCCTCTCACCTGCAGAATTGCCTGACCTCTCTAAGTCTCACTAGAGTCCCGTCAACCCGCAACCAGAATCGCAACAGCACAAGCCAGCAACGAGGCATGACCCGGACCTGTAGCAAACAACATGTCCATAAGGCACATTGCAGTGCCATCTCAGTAGTCATGAAGGTGTAGGGAGGGGTGAAGGTTGTGAGAGGTCATCTGCAGGGAAATTGAGAGTGATGATGATCGCTTCCTTGCCTGATCCTTGTCGCTGGTGCTTGGCATGCTCATCACAGATGCAGATTCAAATCAGACAAGCAGTACTGACAGTAGCATGCTGAAGCTATCTGACAGCTTGAGACTTGCAGCCTGCCAGCAGAAGCATGTGTTGGTCAACAAGTGCATGAGTTGCATGTAATGTCCTTGCTTGCTGCCTTTCTGTCTTCGGATCTACCACAACCTGATGGTCACTGCTCCGCTTTCACAGTACCCAGTTGCCCTGATTACGAACAGTGGCTGTGTATAGTATGTATCTTACCTTGACGGTCAGTTGACATGCGCCATTATCATCCAGCTCAGATTCATACAGCGGCACTTCAGCATAGAACAAGATGGGCTCGTCTTTGCTCATCAGCATGCCGCGATCTATCTGCTTGTTGCTAGGCTGCCACTGAGGTAACTGCTTGCTGACTGCATTGCTATGTTGCGAGGAGCTGCTAAGTTGGTCAATTGTTTGGGCATCCGCAGCAGGCGCTATTGCTGCCGCAGTAGCTGCGGCAGGAGCATGTACTGGCTTTGTGCTGCCAACCAGCCCTGGCTGTGCCTGATCTATGATCGCTGTCAATTGCTCCTGTTTATAATCTGTTGGACCAAAGAGCGGCGGACTCCAGGTTATGCTGCCCTGATATGATGTTGTGTATGTCCAATCATACTCCAGCACTATCGCTTGCTGCTTCTGTATCTCCTGCGCACGCGCTGCTTGCCATTGCTGTGCTACATTGACCTTGAGAGGCGGTAGGTCATCCTTTTTCCACTGCTTCAATGCGTCCAAAGCTGTGAATTGAAATACTACGCCAGATGCTTCATGCCTGATCTGCAAAGTGCTGTTCCCAAAGGTGATTTCTGGCAGTGTGAGCACTCCACCAAGCTGCTCGCTGTACTGTTCCAGCAAGGTGCTGCTGATTATCGGAGCTGTACGAGCGCGGAAGCTCCAGCCCTTGGCAGTAAGCGTATCCTCATGCACACGGCTGGGCCTGGCAGGGGAACCACCTTCCATGATCCTGCCACAGCCAAGCTCTGTAACGGTGCTAAGAGCCAAGGTCAAGCGCCAAATGTTCTCCAACGCAAGTTGAATTTACTGTAAACGGTATAGCTACCCTCCTCGCTGCAGTTCTGTATTGCCGAGCACCAGGCTGCACAGAAGCTCTGTTCCGGTATCACTGTTGCCGTTGGACGCGCGATGGGGTTATGGAACCAGTAAGATGTACCTCTGCAGCCTGTCCCGACGTACAGCACAGCCCCGGCATATGTGCAGACACGCGCGGGTTCGCAGCTGTCGCGGTCGGTTGCGTTGACACGTCGCAAGCTTACAGGCCCTCAAACCAACTGCACTAATAATGGTACTGCAGACATAATAGCCGTACTGGCTCATCATAGCCAAGCAGGCCCGCACACTTGCAGTACCACGATCCCCTAGTCTCCTTCGCAGCTCTTTCTGCGCCAGACGTTGTGCTCCCCTGTCACAGGTCGGCAATGGGTTGTAAGTTGTCCTAGGAAAGAACCGTGCTGAGGCATACAACTGTCTGTCTCTACTTACTAGCAGGCAGCTGCAGCAGAAGACTTCTACTGGTGTAGGGGGCCCTAGGTGGCTCAGCTCTAGACTCCAGCAGTCATGTCAGTTGTAGGCTTGTTATCGACAATAGCTAGAACGCGCCGTGTTCCCAGGCAAGGCTGGAAGGTCCTGACCGGCAAAGAGAAAAGAAATTTCAACAAGGGCAAGCGCAGTATGAAGACAGGGTTCCTGGATAATCTGGCCAACTTCAGAGTAGTACCCAGCATGCTTCCTCGTTACATCATTCCAGACCTCAACAACTTCAAATTAAAACCATATGTGGCACACAAACCCCCACCAGAAGATAGCAGCAAGCCTTAAGCGGAACAGCAGCTGCCACAGTTATGCAGCAGCAAGCACGCATCAGCAGCTCCAGCGGGCTTGCTCTGCTTGTCGCCACATCGGCAACCGGTGCCTGTGAACCAGCTTGCAGACCATATACAACATCGCAGCTGTCAGAGCAGCATCAGCAGCAGTTGCAGCACCAACGGCAGGGGCGGCTCATCAACATGCCCCATCAGAGATACCCAGTTGCATTACTTCATTCTCAGCCTCACATGGCTTTACACCAAAAGCACTGTCAAGGCCTGCTGGTGGTTATGGCCAGTATTTGCAAAGTGAAACAGCCAGCTACCACTCGCAAACAGCAGCACAGCCTTGTTTGACTCATCCAACTGGTTAGCACTCTTATAGGTTATGCCAGTGCCCGGCCCTGGCATTGGTGTGGAGAACCGTGTGTGGTATATTGAACAACTGACAAGCAGTCATGGTTGTTGTTGAGGAAGATGCCGTCAGCCTACACTGACGTTCCGCAGGCTCTGGATGCTCAGCTGCATCCTCACGCCTCAGCATATGGGATGCATATCACCACCCTGTCAGTTCTAACCTCTGGGTCACATTGCTGTGTTAGTGTGGGTGGAGTTGTGTCGGAGGCAGCTGTATGAAGCAGCAGTGTGGTGTTGGCCAAGCATGCAAGGGTAATCAGCAGCTGCAGCAGCAACTGGCCAGTAAAAAGAAAAACGATCTTGCCAGCTGGTTCTCGAAATTGGATTATCGTTTGTCATAAGCAGTCTCTCCGTCTGTTAGTCGTTCAGTGCCTAGTTCATTGGGTATGCCTTACTGTAGCCAGAGGCTCTCAGCAGATCAGGTTGTGTTGCAACCCTTGCTGGTAACTTATTGTGACACCTACTACCATGATCACTGCCACGGCTGTGTCTGATCACGTGATGCTGCCACTTGCAAGGCCATCCCAAGGCACTCAGGCACACTCAGGCAAGCTGTCATATATAGTCTGTTTTCTCATGCTTAGTAACGCGTACTTTTGCTTTGAAAGTGTTCTCTCAATAAGGACTCCTCGGAGGTTTGATCTTCATATCTTGTTTCTGGACAACTGTGCTCGTTGTGCATGACAGTCACTGTTTGCTTCAAGCGACAGCCACACTCAATACCAACTGGAATCGACAGATGCAATGGTGCAGTAGCCGCGAAAAGCCTGCCAGGAAATACCAAAATACGACAATGGCTACTGTCATGGCACCGGTGACTGCATCAGTGTCAACAGGCTGTGGCAACTTGAACCTCGAATGTGTGCATATGCTCAAATCATGACCGTTGCTGGGGCGATCTGATCAAGAACCACGTGGATCATCAACAGGTGTTCAAACCCACTGGTGTTGACTCACCAATCACACGACACACTGGATGCTGCTTTACTGTGTCAGCGATCATCGGCAACTGAGTCGCTACGCTGCATGACCCAAAGACCACTTTTGCAGATGCTACTACCCTTACCAGGACAATGCATTAGCTGATACCAGCTGGTCCCACTAGCAGAACTAGCAGATGAAGCAACTATGCCCTTGCACGTGGCTCAGCCAACCTCTTATGCTGAGTGTTTGCTGACACCATCATCACAGCTGTGTCTGTCGATTGCCACATTGTGGCACATGCTGCAGTTGCCAGATGGGCTGCAGTTTGTACTAAAGAAACGTGCAGTCATGCTGTATCCCGTACCAACGACTTCTGTACGCCCGCGAACACAGCTTGAGACACTGAAGGTGTTCTTCCTGTATGGTGCTGCTGCTGCTATCACCCCCCTGCAACTCCCTTCCGCAGTGCGTTAACGGCATCATCTACGAGGTCTGCATCCAGCCTGAAAGCACCAAAACGCATACACGTTCTTGCTCTCAGCTATAGACCTGGTAGACAGAGCCTGGTCAGCTACAGCAGTGAGTTCAGCAGGGCATACATCAACTAGAGACCGTCACACACTATGCTTCGAGAATGGTCGGTTGTTGCAGCAACAGTGGGGTCGTATGATGATAGATTGTCACACTGTATGTGCATGCAAGTGCAGCATTGCCGACAAGGAAGCAACCTACTTCTGAGCCAGTATGTTCTCCACCACTTGCTGCTGTCTGTCGTCTTCAATCTCTTGACCCGCAGACTCCAGCTTGCTAAGCAGCTCCTGTTCTGTTATCTTGCCATTCTGCATGTCTTCCGCGAGCACGTAGACCTGTTGGGTGACGCTCATCCCGCAACCTTGCAGCAAAACAGTCAACTGAGTAACCTTCAGACAAGCTTCCTGAGCTTACATGCAGGTCGGTGAGGCAAGGAACAGCTGGCAAGAGTACATTGAGCAATTTTGATTTGAAGTCTGATATGGCAAAGTCAATAGGGGTGAGAGCTGCCTTGGTGGTCCCGGACTACGCACTAGCTGAACAGTCGTATGCCGCGCGTCGATACACATGTCGCGCCTGGTTGCGGTCGTTGCTTGCTGTTGACTTGTTGGTATTTTCAGCCGTTGGAACAGCACCGGGAGGTGTTTGATCGCCTCACTGCAGGACGAGTGAACAGGTGCCCTTTGATAATCACTTTGAGTTTCATATACGCATACGTTTACTGACTGTATCCCAAATTTGGAGGGTTACTCAGGATAGCATAGAGAAGGACCTCCGGCAATCGGCCCTTCCAGGGCAGGTGTGCCACGATGGTGTATATACGGGATGGTGAGTTTAGACCTATGTATGTTCACGTTTTGATCATGTCATCAATCCACGCTGTGACCAACAGAGGACTATAGGCGCGAACGAACTCTCAGCAGAATAAGCGGTTCATCGCAACAGATATGGGGGTTGAGATTACATCAGTATTGTTATGATGGCAAGCCTTGGTTCGCACTGCGCTGAGTGAGCTTTGTCATGCTGGGTACCAGGTGCAGCAGGTCTTGCTTTCAAGACTAGCTGCCAGAGTCACGGCGATATGCATGCGACCAGCTGTACGTTCTTAAGACTGTACATCACGGTAGCAGCGTCCTACGGGCCAGCCTCCTACGGGCCAGCAGCACGATTCACGGTTAAACGGACTCATCCTGCTGTGGTTGCTGTTGCTTGCAGGCCAGGTTGTCCAGAAGCGAGGATGGAGCCTGAGCCTCATCACAGAGATGTTTATGGCGATCATCAACATGGTGGTGATATTGTGAGTGTCAGCAACGTTCCATGCCTTCTTGACAGCATGGCATGATGGTATACTTGCAGCAACTGCCATGTTCAGACAGCCCTCCACTTGACATGGCTGATACAGCTCCGCCTGCAGCAATGTTAACCAAGTCGCCATGCACGTTGGTACCAGCAGCATGTCTTATGTTGGAAATACATATAGATTTGGAAGCAGGTGCAGCACTGCTGGATCAGCTAGATGGAGTCGATGCAGGTCACATGTCCCTCTACAACAAACCAGCTATCCCAACGAACCATAAAGGCACGATATCAGCCTAGCAACAGATTTGCTTGATGTAGAAGCATGACGCTTCACAAAGCACCCTATGACAGGCATCTCAGGCGGCAAAGAATGACAGGCAATGCTGTTACTTGATGTCCTGCAGCTTCCAGACCATCTTTGACCCCTCAGCCGCAAAGGGCGGTAGTAGCAGCAGCAGCAGACCGCCAGCCAACAACAGACGTAGCAGCAGAGGAGGTGGCGGAGGTAGTGGTGGCGGCAGGATTGTGGACATGAACAGGCTGCAGGCTGACCACAGTAAGTAGCAACACAGCAGTTGTGCATGAGCGTGTCTGTGCAATCGCAAGCACCCTGTGCAAAGATGACTGGGCAAGGCTTGACTGTCTGTTGCTGCAGTAGCTGAGCTTACTGCTTTGTGAATTTGCTTGGATTGATTTGTGCAGCGATTATGCAGGCTATCTAGTTGCTGTCGTCATGAGTGTCTCAGATAAACATGCAGAGGACATGAAACATGACATTTCTGCCTCCAGGCTGCTGATAAATGATTCACTAATGCATGTGATGTGTTTCCCGCAGCCGCTCGGTGTGGTGGTGGTGGATGAGGTCGGTAAAGGCACTTAGCTAGCTACCAGTATAGAGCAAAACAGCAATTGGAGCAGCAGGACAGCAGTGGCGTTGGAGAGGAGCTGCCTTCTTCAACCCTGCGGCTGCAGCAAGTAGCACAGCCTCTTCACTGCAGCTAATTGTGGACACAGTGAGGCAGCAAGTCGTAGCAGTGTGAGCGTGCATGCAGCGCAGTCAACAGTAGCGACTTGTGCAGCTTTTCAGGGTATGAGACAGTCAATGGTGGAGTTGAGTGCTGTGTTTGTGTGCTGGTAGCAGCAAGTGCCTGTGCCACTGGTCAGTGGCTGGGATCTCAGTTTGGTGGGGGGCATGCACAGAGTCTTTTGATTGTGAGCACAGCTGGGCTCCCTACTGCTTGGACTCAAGGGCTTGAACAAGTTCCGAGTATCGGGCAATTTGCAGTTGTGCTTTTCACTGTGCAGCTGAGATCTTACGTGTAGGTAGCCCCAGTAGCATTCTCTGCATGCATAGGCATTCGCATGACATGCATACCATCGCTGCTGACTGTTGCAGCAGCTGGTATGCATGCAGTGGTGTCTCTCACTGAATATGAAGCTGCAGGTGCAATGTACATCTAGTGCAAACCTGACAGTGGACCCCACACAGTGAGGAATTGCATGGTCTGGTGTCAGATGCTTCAGTGTGCCCGTGTGTAAAGTTTTCTTATGTCTACTAGTGCGTGCTATCGCTTTGCAAGTATTTCTCTATATCACATGTAACGCATGGGCTAATGCTGTGTATGTACACACTCTAGTGCATCACTTGATCCATCTCTCAACGGCCTGTGCCCGAATTGAACAGGCATGGTTAGCACCAGCCAGGCCAGCAAATCGGACTCACCTGCTACACAAGGCTCCTAGAAGGAAGTTGCAGCTGCCCTGCGTGGCCAATGGTAGCTGTTGCAGTTGGCGACTGTTGTTCGTGAGCAAGGTGCAGGGAAGTAACAGGCAAACGTAGGTCAAAGGAAGCCATGGTGCACCCATCTCATCTGCAAAGGATGGTATGCACCGTGCTGTGGGAAAGGTTTGCAAGGGAGTACGTGGGCCTTACTCCGACCCGAAGGTAAACGTGCTCAGCCGTGGGTACTCTTTCAATGCCTTGCAGCCTTAACACCACGCCGGAACACAGCCAGCACCCACAGGAGCCTATATGAGCTCCTGGGGCAGCACATAACCGCAAGCGGACATGTGCAGTATGCTGGCACGCCAGCACTCCTTGTGGGAGTACTTGGCGCGGCTATTTAGTGGAGCAGAGCCAAGCGCACCCGGCTCTGTAAAACACCACTAATGCACAGTATTCCTAAGGCCTAACAAGCACAAGACAACAACCGTACCAAAGCCAAGCTAGCTCAGGTCTATTTATAGAGAGAACCGACCCAACACGCTATGTGCCTCACGACTCAACGTCTCAGCTGGGAAGTTGAGCGGTCGAGGCGCCAACTCGTCAGCCATGACGGAATTGCTGATGAAGGTCGCACAACAATGAAACACATAAGCGCTGGAGGCTTTTCATCCGACAACGCCCCAGCGCAAAATCTGACTCACTACTCGAAAGCTCAACTCGCGTTCAAGTACTGAGTTGAGTTTGAACTCCGAGATGTGTCCGGTCGACCTCGGGTCATGAAGGGCTGGTCAGATGATGTCGATCATTTGCAATAAGATCTTAGTTTACGTCACGTTGTTGAGCCGGCTGACTTTGCTCTTGGCGGAGCTGACCCCTCGGCTACTGAGTTGAGCTGCTGAGTCCTGAGCTGCATGTGACGCAGGGTCCGTTTTTGACATAAAAGGCCTGTGACCAAACAAGACGGAAATCATGGACCCAGTTCATCTTTGCCCCAGGAATACTGTGTATCAGTGGTGTTTTTCAAGGCGGGGTGCGCTCTACCTTGCACCACTGAATAGCCACGCCCACCTTGCTCCATACAAGAGCACGGGCGTGCCAGCATACTGGACACTTCCGCATCACCTGCGGATGTGTGCTGCCTCAGGAGCCAGCAGTGGCTCCTGTTGGCGCTGGCTGTATTCCAGCGTGGTGATGTGCTTGCAAGGCAATGAAAGAGTACTTAGAGTGTCCCTTTTGGGGACGTAAGTTGTCCACCTGAGTACTCTCTTGCAAACCTCCCCCACAGCACTGGTGCATGACCACCACGTTTGGTGTCTGCACCACGGCACAGTACTGGTCAGTTTCTCGAGAGGCTCAATGCCACTGAGTGTGCTCACGAGGTAGCAGTGCTGGTGAACTGGAGCAGTAGCTGCGGTCCCACAAGCAGGTGAGTCAACCTTCTGGCCTGGCTGGTGCTATCAATGCCTGTTCAATTCGGGCACAGGCCGCCAGCATATAGAGTATGAACATCTGCTGGTCACATAAGCACAACTTTTGGAGCAGCAAAGTCTCTAGTGGTATGAACCAATCATTAGCCAGCAGCACACTGTGCATTGGCAATGATGCCTTGTGTACGCAATATGAGCTATCCTAGTACTACCATTGTAATTCTTGCCATGTGTGATCACACTGTACCGCACGGTGTTATGATCATTAATTGGAGGCCAGGCCAGATCATCTGTCTCACATCAGTCTTCCCAGCACCATACAACAGCAGCCAAAACAACTGCCTGACAGGTTGGCACTAAAGCTGCTCTGTCTCTAGTACTCCTCGGCACATGCGCAGCATACCTACTGTCAAACACTTGGCATTGTGTTCCAGTTGAACAGACCTTGCTGCAGCAATTCCACAAAGCTGCAGGCAAAATGCTATGCTACATGCAGTTAAGAACAAAGAACAAGATCAGTGTATGTTGTTCTGTGGACACGGCATCCTACTATCCTTGACGATGTTGTCAAATGCTGAGACACAGCAATACACAAAACCCCGTGCTGCATATCATCAAACATGCCGTCTAGCTAACCTTCAAACAGGCCAATCATTGACGGTCAACCGTCCAATGGTAGTGCAACAGATTAGGCCAACAAAACAGATTGGACAGAAGGGATGACAGAATGCCTTCAAGTTCTTCACAACCTGCTCGAACTTCGGATCTGTGAAAGACAGCTACTGCTGTAAACTGTTGCTGGATGTAAAAGAACCTTTGGGTCCCAACTCCCCCGGACTATGCCTACTAGCTACCTGTGGTGATCAACAGTGTTCACAACTACAACACAGAGACTCTGTGTGGCGGCCACACATGCAAGAGTCAAAGCACACAATCAACCCATGAGTCACCGTGCCAGTCTATGGCATCCAACATCTGCAAGGAGACACATAGTGACCTTCACTAGTGTCTAGTCTAGACGACAATGCAGTTGTTTTGTTATATCCACTGCAGCGTTGCCGCACATCCTCTCCGAGTCTCAGAGTCTCAGAGTCTGCAAGATTGTCACCAACACAGTGCTTGATGACCAATCAGTGTATGCAATCAACAACAGTGCAGGAATGCTCAAAAAGAGATCACCAAGCACAGATCTGGGCTGTTGCTGCAATGAGTCACGCCTCACAGTAACAAAAAGATTCACATTGGACTGAACGGCTGCTGGGTGTTCGCTTGGCCTCCCCAGCCAATTCAGTGCCCTGCGCCAAAACTGTGTACTAGGGTGGGGTCATCTGTGATAAAGGTGATGTAGTACTGCTTCCATGTGCACTCCCACCAAGAGATGACACATATTGGTGCAACCAGCAACATCAGCATGCTGACCAACAATTGTGGGGTTTGTACTGCCGAATGATAGACGCCTTGGCAGTAACCAGGTGGTGATGCTGTCCCTGCGGCAGGGATGCTGCTATGTCTGCAGCTGTTGATATAGTGCCAACCCCCATCAGGCTGTTGAACAGCTCAGTCAAGTAGTTCAGTACTACACAGATGTCTGTGGCTTCTGCCTGACAAAA
>JARWLF010001578.1:0-11480 GCA_029853055.1 Scenedesmus sp. KT-U | reverse complement strand
CATCATGTACACACGCTTGAGTTGCGAAACTACAGTGTGTCGACTATATCAAGAAAGATCGCCGCATAGCGTAGAACCTCGCAAAAGACTGTGCAGTGCTTTCAAGTTGAATTTCATGCGGTTTTATGCCCAATGGGCCTGGTATTGGCCTCTCAAACGGGCGGAGTTACCCATATAACCTTCAAACTCGAAACAGGGCTGCTGGCCCAGCAGTGAGACTTGACGCGTCTCTGACATCTCTATTGATCAGCTGCCAATCTGTTCACACACATGAGAGATCGTAGCCAGACGGATACTTGCAATGCTGATCAGGGTCAACAAAACGCATACTCTGCAATATCACAGACTGATTTCTGTAACCGGCCCTGCAGCTTGATGAAGTACAACAAAACAGCAAATTGCTGAAAGGTACAGCAGATGAGTTCCAGGATAATATGCCTTGGCAGCTCACGCTGGAAACAACAGTACTCATGCAGCCTCATCAACCTTAAAGCAACACTGGTTGGCTTCAGCAAAAGCAGATAACAACAGCAGTTATGCAACATGGCCTGGACTGCAGATTCATGTGACAACTCTGCAATCAACATGGCATAGCCTGAAGTTGCTGCCTCAACATACTGGCAACTGCATCACGAAAGCCCAACTCAGCAGAGATTGCACATCCTTCATGACTTCCAACCATCAGCAACACATACAATAAAGCAAAGCAACAACAGACAGTGCTGCCTGCATACTGGCAGCTGGTCTCAACATGCAACCCGTCACTGTTGTCAGCTATTGTACACACCCAGTCAGCGCAACACACAAACAGGTTGCTCAAGCAAGCAGAATGACAGAGCATGTGCCCATGACCGTGTACCGTAACATTTTATTGTGCTTCAAGCTGATGTTCAGCTTCATTGATTGTGGGGCAGACCCCAAGCGAGCACTACCACAACGCAGCAGTTGTCAACATGCAAGAATAACGTGCAAGCTTGCACAAGAAAAACATGCTGACGTGCTGCAGGTGCTCTGCGGGGGCAACCAATGGGGGATGACGCTGCTGGGCTGTATGCATGTTGAAGGTCAGGCTACTGCACAACCACAACGTGCACAACCACAACAAACATCCTCAGAAGTCTTACAGCCTCGAAGCCTGTGAACCTCAATCACACAGATCACATAATCACAGCACCATTGTACCTTCAGTGTTCGTGAGATACGCAGAGCATACTCACCCACCTCTTTGGGCTTTACAACGCCACCCTCGAAGCAGCAGCCCCCAACCCCCACCTGTGCTGATAGCAAGCTACACAATCAAGCAGCAGCTACCACAGTACACACGCAACTGCTTGATTTGAGGAGGACACCGGAAGCCTCCGCCACCATCAATGAAGGCAGCAGTCATCATCCTCTCACAACTTTGCTCCTGGCAGTGTGACATAGCTGACCAGCACCGTGATGTCGTCCATCTTTCCTCCCAGGTACACATAGCCTGCTTGGATGGCTGCATAGCTGAAGGGGGAGTGATACTTGGCATCAGATGCACGCATACGGGCATACCTGTGAACAGCAACCAACAGGACAATCAACCTATCATACAGCATACTGTCATGCTTGCAGTCTTCTTGCACCACTTGCATACATGCACGCACAGCAGGTCAACGACATTGCGACGCAAGTTCAACGTAGCGTCTCTGGCTCACCTGCACAACACCTGTGCTGTTGTTGCCGCTGTTTCCCCTTTATCCCTGCATTTGCTGGCGATGGTGGCTGCCTCCTCAGCAAAGATGTTGTCCCACAACCCGTCACTGCCAGTGACAACAATGTCACCGGGCTGCAGCTCCAACTCAAAGCGCTGCAATAACGCAACACACATCCCTCATGAGTCGGCTGATGCATCCAATGCCACTCTACAACATCCAGCAAGTGAAGATTGCAAGGTCCCTACCTGGTTACACATCGTGCATCATGTCCAACAATGCACTGCTGGTGTACAGTACGCATACATCAATAGAAGGTCCTGTCGCAAGCTGTCTTAACGACACTATAGCAAACGCTCACCATTGCTGCTTGTGGCTGATCACTCATGGAGTCGGCTGATCCCAGCTGGAAGGGAAAGTTGAAGTTGTGCTGCTGCTGGGGACACTGAAAGAAGGCAACCCCGTCACGAACCAACAGAAAGCCACTGTCTCCCAGGTTGGAGGCTGACAGTGTCGTGCCATTGACTACAAGTACACATGCTGTGGAGGAACCTGAAGCAGTAGAAGGAGATACAGCAAAAGCGTGATCAAGCACATAACACATATGCAAGCAACGGGCAGCTGCGTTCCACAGCGCACTGAGCGCTGTTGAATGAGACAGTCACTGGTATCCAGAACAACAGACTCATCTGCTGAGGCAACATGCTGCACCCACCTTGTACATTTGTCCTGTAGAACGCCGTCTCCAGTATCTGCTGTGCTGAGAGCGTTCCAGCTGCAACATCATCTGCAGCTGCATCAGCTGCCTCTTTGGCATGTACCATCAACAGGCGCGCATATGCACCAGCATCAACACCAATCTCAGCCTACAGCGTCAGAAGGAAATTGATGACATCAAAGATGCCGGCTGCATGTATGTATGCTTCCACGTAAGCTGCCAGGCAACAAGACACTGCTTGGCATGACGCAGCTGACAACGAAACACAACTGGTCCACAAGAGGTCACTGATAGCTAAGCCTAAGAAGGTGTAGATGACCAGCAGCACAGATTACCACAGTGGCAACTGTTGCACTCACCCAGCCCCCCACCCCATCTGCCACACCTATTGCTGATTGGTGATCAGCAATGAAGAAACTGTCCTCTCCTCCTCTGTGTGCTTTGTCTGGATGTGGTAACATGGCAGCCCCACTCTGCAGCAACAAGCGTATGGCCGGTCCTGTCCGAGCTTTGCTGCTGCTGGGTGATGACTCATCCTCACCACCCTCACTGCTATTGTTGCTTGGAGCATCTGCTGCATTGCTGCTGCTGGATGGGCTGCTGGTTGATGCTTCAGATGCGGCTGCTTCAATGGTGTCTAAGCTATCGCTTGAGCTTGTGTCCTCTTCAACCGCTGATGCTGCTGCTGCTACAGCTGGTTCTGAAGGTGATGGCAGGTGACCATTGGTCTCAGCGGATGCTTCTCCTGAAACACCGTCCAGAGCTGATGACGATGCATCAATTTCTTGACTGACGTGTCCGTTGGTAGAAGCTGAGCTGGCTGCTACTGTATCTGCCTCTGAACTGCTGTTGACAGCTGTAGCTCCCACTGAGCCATTGATGGCCTCTGCTTCCAATAACGTGCCTAAGCTGGGGTTGATAACTATCGTGCCCACGTCGTTCACAGGAAGTCCTGATGAGCTCAATGCTGCTTCTGTAGAAGTTACAGCTTCTTCTGCATTATGTGACCTTCCCCATGTGTTCACCTTGCGCTGCAGGTGCAGAGGAAAGACTGGCCAACCCTGCATAAACCAGGTGCAAGCCGCTTCTTACATCCATGGAGCACAAGCATACCAACCAAGACGATGTATCGTCTTCATATGGTACAAATCAACATGTTACGCATTGAGAAGAACCAAACTGACACAGAAACAGCAGATAGTTGAGCACCGACACCCACCAAGGTGGTAGACACTGCAGCTCTGATGCCTGCGCAATCAGCAGAGTGACACAGCGACCTGCGGCTTGTGCAAGCTCCTTTGGAATGCACGTATGTCCGCAAAGAGCTGATGGACCTAGTTGCGGAGTGAGCAAGGCCGTCTTGGTGGGTGGATATCTGCTGGGTACATCTACCTGCCACGAAACTCATGCCCGACATAACTTTGCTGATCAAACTTTCGGAAATCCGTCTACGCATGCCAACACAGAACAGAAGCTGATGCTCTGCTGCACCAGCACAGAACAAGGTGCGGCTTCAAGCACCTCTCGATGATAACACGCAATGCATGCGTGGTGTTTGGCGATGACAGTGCACAGTTGGCTACATCAGCAAAACCGCACCTCTTGACTTGGTAGATGAACGGCCCAGGGACAAGGCCGATCACCATCGAGGTGCAGTCGCTGTAAAGGCGAGCTTTATGTATGCAAGATGTTGCGGGGCTTTTGCCTTGATGCGGCGTGCCCAGCATTGACTCGAGTGGGAACCCAGTATCATGCCCCTGAACTTGATATGGCAGGATCATGTGAAGGACTGTGCATCCTTGTTCTGACAGAATGCAGTCTGCAATGATTGTGTTTCACCATTCAGAGATCACGTTTGTCATGGCAGCCATCATGAAGGCCACACATACGCACCGTTTGACAGAATTACCCAACATACCAAGTGGTATGCACAGTACTGTAGGCTGTGGACAGCCTCTACGAGACCATCACGACCGCATTTGAGCAGCAGGACAACACAAAGAATGGTATCATAGCTTGGTGGATTTCCATAGTAGTGCGCATGTCCTTCAGTAGGCCCTATTACTGATTATCAAGCTCGTTAGAGCCAGCAGCTTCATTCTCCTTCTGCCTCATCCAAGGAGGTGCTCTGCCGCTTGGTCCTGTATTCTGGATAGAACGGTTTGTAGCCTAACTTTGCTGCCATGGGTATCAAGAAGCTCTGAATGAACCTCCAGGTAGCTGGTTCTATGTCAGTCAGCACTACCTCTGCTGTTGATAGCGTCAACCATCTCTGCACAGGGCTAACAGCCAGAGAAGACTCATAGTCATAACCCAGACCTGCAAGCAACAATAGCAAAGTGTTGAATGCTTGGCTTTGCAGGCTATTAAGGCTGTAGAAGCTGCAGTACAGGTAGCATCTTCCCACATTTGTTTACTGTCACATAGTCTTGCTGTGGTGTTGACTCAGCCTGCGGCAAAAAGAATTGAACTGCCGAGCACATTCCAGCATGAGAATCCTGCAGCAACACAAGCTATTGGAGATCTCTGTATCACCTGCCAAGGTCTCAAAAAGTTGCTCGCCATGCCTTGCCGGTGTGAAGGTGATCTCCAGCAGCAAATCACTGCCATTCACACCACCTCCGGCATTGAACAGGGTGTGGGCTTCACCTGCAGTATACAAATGTGCATTGACAGGATGTGCGCTTGGTGCTGCTTTGCAAGACTATATGCTGTAGGGGGGCTGGTATGCATAGCCTCAGACGTTCAACACACCACGAGCACTGATGCACAGGCAGTCTATGAGTCTGCTCTCAGGCGCCAACAGACAGCAAGTCTCAGCCCCAGAATATGAAAGTGTATGGTGTCTCAGCTCACCTGGCTTGATGGTGACCTCTTCACCGGCCGTAGCTGTTTTGACATGTGTTTGATGACCTATGTAGTAGCCCAGCTTGCCCTCCTTGATCTTGATGTGTTCTTCTTGAAGCTGGTGATAGTGAGCAGCATCTGACCCGGGCTTTCCTGCATAAGAGGACCGCAACACGACCTCACTGAGCATTTAACACAGTGAGCTGCTGGACTTGGTTGTGGTTTGTCCTGCAGCGCCTGTACTGGGTCACCGGGTGTCCTGCAGGTTCAACAATCACCACCGCACCTCTGATCATCCCGTACGCTTGTGGCCGTATCATAATCTCCATTGTAAAGTACTCTCCTGCTGTCTCATCTCTGCCCACTAACACCCGATATCGCGTGTTGTTACCTGCTTACACCAACAAGCACTGCTGATAGGAGATAGGAGGGGGCATGTGGCTGAGGCACAGGCAGTGTATCGCTGATATGATGCTTTAGGAAACACCTGCTGCGGAGTCTTCAATGTAGAGATGACTGTTGAAGTTCGTTCGCAGCTTTCTTGTGACTTGGTACTGTATTCCCCCTGTCATCAGTATCACTACACCACCCACGAACAGGGCTTGAAAGAGGTAGGACGGTAGGGGCTTCATTGTATAACAAAGTTCACTATATGTCAATAACAGGTGCGTCAGGTGTACTATCAGACGTGTTCCTCGTCATGAACTGGCAGCATCGTTGATGGCAACCGTTGGCAACAGATTACGTTGTTGGCATCTGAGCAATGGCGACGTGTTTCTGCAAGGTAGCTTGCATTCTGAATGCAGGCCTACCAAGCGACGCTCGAAGAGCAAGCGGTCGTTAACAGGGCTTGACCAGCACAACGCAAGGCCAACTCTGCAGCTGTTGCCCCTTGCGTCCATCCTTCCGTATCCAGGCTTGCTGTTAAGTCTCAACCTATAGGTGAGGTAGTTTTGATATCAAGCCTGGCAATCTCAAACCAATGGTGTAGTGCTTCACCACTGTGATTTCACACATGTTTCAGTGTGAGGAATGAACAGCTTCGCAGCTATTCTATAGCCTCAACAAGTGGCAGCATACACTGCCTCGGAAACTTAACACCTCTGTACAGGGTGTTCGAGGCACACTCCTCTCTCTCATGACCGCTGCTAGACAGCAGCAGCGCCACTATCATGTCGTCCGGGGTTTCCAACATTTGCAGACTTCACACTGCATGTGTGCCAATACGGCACATTCCAGCACCTCACATGCTAGTAAACCTTTGCGACAAGGACAACTGAGCAACACCCTCAAGGACTGGCAGGGGTTGCAGGCGTACTCACAGGAACAGGGTCTGTTGCCAGCCCCGCAGCAGGTAATGCAGCAACCTGTCCAGCTGCTACTTCCAGAGGAGCCTCGGAGCTCTGCCGCGCTCCTGGTACCGCTGATCTGTCCAACACCTCACCAGCCATACCTGCCAGTGACCCTGCTGCTTTGGACAGATAGTCCGCAACCTGTGATCCAGTGCCAATGAGACACTTGGTGACTTTCTTCTTGTTGCCAAACAGTCCAGTGCTGGAGGTGCGGATGGGTTTGCCCTGCAGGCACTTGCCGTTGATGCTGGGGACTGTGATGGGGATACCACCTGTCAGACCATTCACTGCAAGCAAGACAGTGACAGTACATTAGAGGTGTTCGCGTTGGAGGAGTATGCTACAAAGAGGTGGGGATCCCAACAGAGAGACCAGGCTGATAGATAGCCAGCAGCATTTGACTCCTCTTGGTGATGCATGAGTCACTACAACAAGCTGGTAGCAGCGCTGGCTGCTCTGTACCTTTGCTCAATGCATTGCGGCTGTTCTCAGCGCAATGTGTGCTGCAGTTCTACCAAGAGACATAGTGGAAAGGCACAATATCTTGCAAAAGTTGTTGTGCTCTGCCCCGTCCTCACCTATTGGGCTGACCAGTCCCAGGGTTCCCTTGACTCCCAGCTGCACCATGTTGCTGATGTTGTCCTGCAGTGACCCCTCCTTCCAGAAGCCACCCTGCTGCTTGAACTCGTCCACCAAGTCACTCAAACCAGACTGCATACTGTCCAGTCCAGAGCTCAAGTCCAAAGTTGGGATCTCACCGAAGTCTAGGCTGCCAGAACGTCTGCGGGTGGATGAACTGGTGACAGTCTGCTTTGAAGCTGTGATCTGGTTGGCTGCTGCATTGCTGCTGCCCTGTCTGCTGGCTACAACACTGCCCACTGATTTGCTGTCTCTGGAAGTATCAGCTCTAGTGTTGATTCTTGCTGGCGTGTTTGTTTCTGCCACTCTACTAGTTCTGGCCGGGATGCTGCCCTGCTGACTGCCACGAGGGTTCACATTGCCAGCAGAGGCATTTGATGCTTCCTGGCGCTCTGACTTCCCACCTACTGCTGGTTGACGCTGTAATAGAGAACGGGTGTAGGTATCGCGCTGATCAAATTCAAGCATGCCTAGGATGCCAACTCTAGCAGCATTGCTGCTGCCTGCAGGCAACACAATGATCAGGCTGGGTCAGCACCGCTTGTATCATGCTCAAAATGCATAGAATACAGCTGAGAATAATGTTTTCAGTGTTATTCTCTTTGTGTGGTTGAATGTGCCTGATCAAGCGCAGCTTGGGAGATAACAACACAATAGCAATGCACCTGGCTACCTAGCCGCGGCCACATACCACCGAGCCACAGTTTTCTGCTTCACTGCAACTGACTATCCAATGCACTAACACAAGCTTACCTACTACTACAAACATCAGTAAGAGTGCAGAGAACGATCTGCGAAAAGTCATGGTTCCTTCTTGCCACCACGGCGCGGGCTCCTTGATCTCGCTGCACAGTGCGCCTGACCGCCTGATAGATGACACCTACTGTAATGACAAACACATAAAGCACACGAGAACGAAACCCAATAATGCGACTCCAGCTCATTCTGACAGGTGGCTGGCACCCGTTGTTATGACCTGCAGAAGCTGCTTGAGCATACACGAGAATGTATTGCCAGCAAAAAACCGTGATCAAACGTCAGTAACTTACCACGATCGATCATATTGTGCAAAGAACGCCAGGTCTGAGAATATCATGGAGGCCAGCGTACGCACGTGAACGTGTGCGCACGCGCTGCACAGCTAACTCTGCTGCAGGCACCCGCATCAGAGCTGTGGGTAGACACTCCTCATGCAATACGCGTTTTGTGCTAGTGTTTGCAACGTAGGCGACAGAGTCCAGCACTTCCTGAAAGGACACTGCCAACAGGAAACATGAGTTCAGTCCATTCATGAGCTGGTCAGTAGAACACTGTTCTCTGCTGCTTATCAAGCAGGAATTTTTTCTGGCTCGTGTCAGAGCCGTGTATGCAGTTTTGAAGCTGTCCACTAGATGAGCCGCAACCCCAGTCAGTCATGGGCCGTTGCAACAGCGTTTCATCTGCACCTGCCTAGATTTGCACCCACCACAACTATGAGCAACTTACTGCAGTGTCCTTATGGTAGTCTAAACCCGACTGAGACAGCTTTTTGAAACACGCAAGCCACAGGCAATAGAATGGCAGGCTGGCACATGTGGTGTACCCCAGCTGGCCATCATGGCCATGATGGCGCCTCTGGTGCCAAACTGTAAGTGCTATGGTGGAAGCAATCACATGCATCTTACCAATGACTACATCTTATGCATAGGTATCACACTTCCTTGTCCTGGTTTTCCAGTGAAGCCGCAATCACAGCCTGGGCTGCATGTAATTCGCTGCTGTGTTGTATACATGTGCAACATACAATGCAGCTGTATTCAACTTACAGCTTAGGCTGAAGGACAGACAAAACCAGTCAGTGGTTGGATCACCTGGAGTGCATAGAGTGTTCTCTAGAGAACACTATCACAGATCTGATCCCTCCTGTACACACTCTTTGTATGTCAAGAGAGATAGTCAGCCTGCTTTGGCTGCATGCAGTAGAACAGGCCGTGATGGACAGTGTCAGCATCCTTGAAGGCCAGGCTCTTCTGGTGATGCAAGCCTGAAAAGCATAGCAGCGTCATGTTGACAGACAGTTACGATACTCAAAATCTGGCCTGCTATGCAGCAGTCCATGAACAACATGCAGACTCGGGGCCTGGAAGTCACTTAGACTCAGACTGAGTGAAAATGTGAAAGTGTGACAGTGTGAAAGTGTGACAACTGCCTCCTGACCTGCTTGTCTTGTCCAGGTTTTGTATCTCTGCTGTGGCTCACTCACCCAGTGTGATATCGTACTCAATGAGCTATCAAGGCTGACTTTTTCTACGCAAGGCACTGTGTTGTCGTCAAGAACATTCTCGCTAGGTGCCGTGCACGACTCACTCACTGCTACTGCTAGCGCTGTGTTACCACGCACCCATGGTGGACGTACCCATAGTGAAGTTTGCCAACCGCAGACCAGATTGGAAGCCTGCGGACTTGAACTTAAGCGACTTACAGCTGCACTTGCCCACAATGGTAACTATTGCTGATCAACACACTACAAGTATTGCTGGTGTTTTTGCATTCATTGCGCAGCGAATTTCTAATTAATCAGCAACAGCTGTGAGCAGTATCCTGACACACTGTACCTCCTGTTCAGCAGTCACTGAAGCATGTACACGCTGCTTACTATCAGCTTGGGCTTCGTCTCATTCTCTGAACGCAGTCGACGGTCCAGGCACCTGTACTGTTACGACTGCCTGGTGCCGTTCACCCCAACACCGTCCCTGCAGCTCCCCTTCCAGCTGTCCATCATCACTCATCACGCAGAAGCAGCCAGTAAGAACACGGGAGTGCATGCAGCAGTACTGTGCCCACAGCAGGTGCAGCTGCACAGGTGGGTTGAACACATCCTGGTACACACGCAACATTGACTATGGGACTCTGTTGTTGTAGTCTTGCATGGGTGCCTGCTGCACTACGTTCCCTCTTCTATACAGCGCACACGTCAGCAATCGCACTGTATCTTACCTTTGCTCAATCATTTGTTGTTGTTATCTTGGTCTCTGCTGTGCAGTATTGATGCACTACCTGCTGTTGATCCCAGCCGCTGTGTTGTGATGTTCCCCTCTGATGATGCTGTGCTGCCTGACCAAGTGGACGTGCAGCAAGTTGACCGTGTTGTTATTATTGACTCCAAGTGGTGAGTGGACAGCAGAAGGTAGCCACGAGTGAAAATCGTCATTACATACCAGTTACATGCACCTCCACAACCGTCAACTGGTTTATCGCAAACACTACGATTGAGGTGCTGCTTCCCTTTTGTTGATTTGTTGCTCTTGCTGTAGGCCGAGGCCGAGCACAGGTAGTTCAACCTTTGTTCCTGGTCTGTTGCAGGCGTAAGGCCAAGGAGCTGAATGCTCATCATGCACTAACAGGCATGAAGCGAGTGAGTCATCTTGTCACCCCTTCCAGCATCACACCAGAAGATCATGGCCAAGCATTGTGCTTCGGATGGGGTTGCTACAAGTGATGCTTTGTCAGCTTGCCCTGCCCACTGATCAAGCATACCCGGCTGCACCACAATTCACCCTGCTACCTTCATGCTGGTCTTGTGTGGTTGAGCCTGGTGTGTGTGATCATACTGCTGTGTGCACCTCTCAGGTGAAGCTCCCTGGTGGTCCTCGCAGCTGTTTCTGGCGGTTCCACACTGAAGGCGTGAGTGATGAAGGGGTCTGTACCATTGAGGCACTGCACCTGCTGCTCAGAGCTTGGGCAGGTGGGGGGAGCTTCAGGCATTCCTCATGTGGATATGTACAGGACCAGTTCATCTGTGTAGTAGAAATGCTGATTAGTGCTCGTCCTGTGCAGCCGCAACTGTTTTGTATGTTGCTTTCTGCTTGAAGGTATGCTGGAGTTGATGTTTCTTTCATTCCTGCCTTGCAGGTCAATTGACAGATGAGCCCTACCAAGGGAACCCTCACTACTTTGACAATCTGCTATGGTACTTTGCATTCCAGCATCAGCTGGTTACAACAGCAGCAGCGGAGCGACAACAGAAGAAGAAGCAACAGGGGCAGCAGCAACCCAAGATACAGCAGAGCAAAAAGAAAAAACGACAGCAGCAGCAGTTGCAGCAGGTTCAAAATCAGGGACAGCAGCAACAGGAGCATAAGCAGCAAAATGAGCCTGAAAAACAGCAGCAGCAGCAGCAGCAGCAGCAGGAACCACAGCAGGGTGCAGCCAGTGTGCAGCAAGAAGAGGAGCAGCATAGCAAGCGGCCCAAGCTGGCTGCCC
>JARWLF010001574.1:0-19239 GCA_029853055.1 Scenedesmus sp. KT-U | reverse complement strand
GCAGCTGCCGTTGCTGCAGAAGCAATCTTCGTCCCCCTTGAGACGCAGCCACCTGATCAGCTGCAGAAGCTGCACTGCCTGAGCTGCTGTTACTGCTGTTGGTGACTGCTGCACTGGGGTTACTGCTGTTGCCTGTAGTCCCTGCTGATGTGGTGGCATTTGCTACGATTGCCGTTTCAGTCTGATTAGACCCTGGCGCAGCAGCAGCAGCAGTCCCAGCAGCTGCGGTACTGCTTCCAGCACCCCGGAGCCTATCGTTATTACGTTTCTGTCCAGGGCGCCTTTTCCTTCCTCTTGCAGCTGTGCTTTCATGCCCTGGGCGAGCACCTGGTGCTGAGTCTACTGTTGCTGCTGCGGTTGCACTGTCAGAGCTTGCATGTTTTGCTTCGTCAGACTTTTGGTGCTTACTCCTGCGCCCTGCTGCTGCTGCCACTGCACATTTGCTGTCACCCTGCAGAAGCACAGCTTTGCCGAACAGCTGTGCCAACGTAGATAAGAAGACCTGCTGTAGTGCAGCAGCATTGGTGCTGTGCAGGATATCTGGATGTTCTCTGACAAACCTGTCATACTTAGACTGACTAAAAACTGCCACTAATGAGGCATTGGAAGGACCTGCATGAGCACATGACAGGTAGGTAGGTAGGTTGTTTGTTGAGGCTTACATGAGGCTCGTGATGACATGAATGCATGCACAGTTCTGACCTGAGGTGAAGCATGGGCCTGATCACGCATGCATCAATGTCACCTGCAGCAGCAGCTGGGCTGCGGTACAGCATGTGCATCGCGCTGTTGTACGCTTTGGCTGCAGGTCAAGGGTTGAAGTAAGAAGTGCCATCCAGTGCTGGTTGCTGACAGCTGATACTCCTGCAGCCTTGTGACCTGTGTTGTGAAGGCTCAATATCACAGGTCTTCATGGAGGCTCAGACAGACTGCTTGCGCACATGTGCTGCCTTGATATCAGACACAGGATCATACCTTGTAGATCGCCCCTGGCATACATAAGCTTGCATATGGGACTCTGCTTGGCTGTCTTTGCTGTTGGGGTTACACGCACTTGGCAGTTGTCAACCCTGACTCTGCTGGTCTCAAAGCACGCATAGACTGCAGCTGCAATATAACTATGCGATGGCCGGCATTCTACTGGCAGTTTGTCAAGGTTGGCGATGGTTATTCTGCTCGTTCCTGCACAGAGAGCAGTGTGTAGCAGATGCAGCAGCAAGGTAGCAGTATATCTGCCTGGTTCCCTTTATATTCAACTGCTGGAGGATGTTCCAAAAACAGGAACATGTTCACACTGCAGCGGTCGAGTCATATGCAACAAGCTGCATGCTTTTAAACAATATACCTGCAGGTCTATGTCTATGCAACACGCTACATACACACCTGTGTTGCAAGAAGGGAAGGTGGTGTTGGTAGGTACAGGCTTCTGCTTCCTGCCAGCTGCTGCTGGTGCTTGTGTTGCGAAGCTCAGCAGAGCGAGACCAAGCAACAGGTTCCAAGTGGCTTTGCAACGCCTGACAGATGTCATGCTGCACAACATGCTGAGATGGTGGCAGCAAGGGCACTTGGTGTGCCAGGCCATCTGCAGGAGATACTGCAGGGCTCAAGCAAGGCTCTTCAAGACCTGCTGCATGGCTATTTGGATTGTAAACCTTATAGCGAGTGTGAGCTTCAAACGAGGGAAACCTTTATGCCTATGGCAGCAGCGACAGTGCTAGGAGAAGCTGTTGCAGTTGGAATGTACCATGCAGGTGTGCAATGTGAAGCGCGCGCGTGTAACCCTCTACAATCTTCTTCGCACACAGTCATATATCACAGACACAATTTACCGCCGATGAGCATTGCCTCGACTGTATTGCCGAAGTTCAAAACACCGGTACCCTGTCTGTTCCCTTGCCACGAGATACCGCAGGGTATACCGTCCCCGGTAAGCACTTGCACAATGCAGTTGACTACTAATTGTCTTGGTGTTGTGCTGTTTGGCGATGCGTCCACGCTGATCTGCTTTCAGGCATTCAACATTTTCCATTCCAGGCAGCAACTGCATGGCCTTTTTTACCAAGAGGCAGTACTTGGCTTGCTACAGTCTGTGAAGGACAGCAGGTTGTGTATCATGTTGCATAGCTCTTTTCAAAGGCAGCGACAGAGAGAAAGGTTGCCAACATGGCATGGGCTGCATCCATGGCCATGGTTCAAAAACTGGCAGTCTTATGTGTTGCAACTGGGCTGGACAGGCTGTGCAGCCTTAATCAACACTGAGTGCAGGCCGTAAGGGCTGGTACGTGGTGGAAACATGATGTGGTGATTATCATCGTCTTACCGCCAGCCACCAAAAGTCTTGTGAATCAGATACATGGTGATGCGGCAGTACTGCATGTCTCAGCTACTAGTAGCACAGCAGAGAGTCAGCGGAGAGTCAGCATGGTATAGCTTCTGAGCACCTGATCCGCGTGCTCGCTCTGTTGCTTGGTTTTGATGCGTTGTACCTGTGCACAGTGGTCGCTCATCGCAGGTTGTCTTTTGGAAGCAACATTAGCAGAAGCAGAAGCAGTCTTGCAGCTACCTGACTGACAAGAAGCTCACATGCCCGGCAGACGTAACTTGTTTATGATGACCAGTGTACTACGCTGTGTTTATAGCAGTAAAAGTCTGCCGGTCTACAGGGGTACAACTCTGCAACGCAGCTGTCAGCTCTCAGAGGTAGTTTGAGACTATGGTCCCGCATGGATTAGGTAATGGTCCTAGGCCGGCTTGACCGCTAAAGCAGCTGCACGCGTATACAGGGCAACACGACCGTACATTCGTATGAAATCATCATGCTCCTGCTCTGCTGGCTACAGAATTGGACAATAAGAACACAGCGGGTCGCCGTGCCCCGGCGCTGACCGGGGGATCCAAGGTAACGGCATGTATCGGAAGGCTGATAAGCAGTTGCTGATGAAGGCTGATAAGCAGTTGCTGATGAAGACTGATAAGCAGTTGCTGATCAGCTTATCAGATAAACCTTGCAGTAGAGTCAGCAAGAATACAATACCGAGCATCTACCTGATCGCACATGATCGGCCGTGTGGCAGCTCACAGATACAGGCTTCCCGTACATAACATCGAAGGCTTCCAGCACGACGAATACCGCGCGAACATGTCAGGCTGTCGACCAGGAAACTGTATGCTCCTGGTATTGTTTGCGATCGCTGCATACAGTCTTACTGGAAACTGTGCAGAACTCGATGCGGCACTAGGGCTGTACATTCCCGGGGCGGAAAGCTCAGCGCTGTCAGCTGACGGCAAGGGGCAACATGCAGGTGTGTCCTGCAACACAGAAAGGTGCTATGGCCCAATGCACTGTATGTGTTGCTGCACGATCAGCTCCAAGCTATGTTGAGCAGTAGCTGATGTTGGTGGCACCTGCATCCGCATGATACCATTTCTGAAAACTGCACGGCTCATAGAACACATGTATACTGCTGAGACAGCATCCAGTGTCCTTGTACATGTAGATAGCCTTCAAGGCTTCTGCATCTTACTGTCACTACGACCTGCAATGTATCAGACAGCACGTAACATCATCCGGCCGCAGCACTGTGTGGTTATCTTGCGCACATGTTTGTCAAGCGTGTCGCCTCGCGACACCTCTGCCCATTGACTCTGTCTACTATGCTGCCATTCTTGCACAGTTCGGCTCAACCGCAAGGTGCTCCAGCTTCCTGCTGGTCTGCCCAGAGCACCTGGCTCCTCACTGGGAGCTGCTTTGGGCATAACTGACATCGCTGGACAAGACATTGGAAGCCTTGTCAGTAACGCAATATCAGCCAGTCGAGCTGATGCAGCAGCCACCGCGATATCGGCAGCACCAGGCTGTGGCGAAGCAACAGCAGCTGCTACAAGCTTGGTACAGCAGACCCAGTCAGGGCATACTGATGCTGTGGCATCAGCTATTGCTGCTGCTGCAGCACGCAACGCTGCAGCAACTGCTAGTGTCTTGGCACAAGCAGCTGCTACAGCATCTTCTCAGGGTGCTACCAACTCCTTCGCCCAAGCCCAAGCTCAAGCATTCTCCAAGGCTCGCAGCCAAGGGTCGCTGAGCTCTTACACAGAGAGTGTAGCCCAGGCAATCACCCAAGGTGGCGGGTCTGCTCAACGAAGCTTTGGACAAGCTTTTGCGACAGCAGCAGCTTCAGGTGGTGATCAACGTCAAGCCCTGGTTGAAGCCACTGCTACTGCTATGTGCAGTGGAGGATCGTCTGCTACTGCATTTGCTAGTGGCCATAAGCCAAGATAAGAATGGTTGTGTAGTGTTGTCAGAGGCTAGAGCTATTGCCATTGCTCGCTGTGGTGAGGGTCAAGTCAGTGCTACTGCTCAGGCCTCTGCCACTACACGAGTTCTTGGTCTGTGTGGTATAACTCAACAGCTCTTGCCTTTGGAGTTCAATGCTGGCTTTGGCTCTGGTCAGAGTATGGGCAGGTCAGGCAGTGGTTGAAACGGATTATAGACTTCCATACTAAGACAAAGTAGTCAAGGGCCTGTGTGCAACAAGCAGTTGCAATGGCGCACTGAGATGTCATGCACAGGCAACAGTATTGCGTTTATACATGAGAGGCTTACGGTTGACTGACAGCTTGCAAGATGCTGAGATGCATCTTACACCCAACTAATTACACTCGCCCAAGGGCCAGAAGGCCGGAGCGGGTTGCTCTTCTTCTTCTCACACCCGACGACCCTAGGGGTGCATTGCTGTTGTGAGAGCATGTTTTGTGCTTTGTTACAGGCACTGAACCAGTGCCGGCTGTGTCAATCACGACATTTGTTAATTATCTGCTGGTTTTCATGCCATTGGAAGGTGAAGGTGACAGTTCAACGGGCATCGGCAGTGATTGGCAGGAGATCATATGCGACATGTCATAGTCACATATGATGTTACATGAAGTTTGATGTCTGCTTGTAACTCACAGGAAAACCGGCAGGATTGGCTGTGGCAGCGTGTGCTGTAAGTTGCTGAGTTGAACTCAGTTGACTGAAACTGGGGCAATATTTGGACTAGGCCAGTTAGGACTTCACCTCCCGTGTAACAAACTCAGCATCATCACCACAGAAAGTTTCGTCCTTGCCTTAGAGCCGGGCTTCTGCGTATGCTACAGCTTGGGTCTGAGGTTGCTCATCAGGGCGCGCGCCGGTGCAAATGCGCTTGTTGTCCAGGGCCGGGTCACAACACCTGCGACACCACCTGCAGTCTCAGACAGTAGAAGTTCTACCAACGGGAGTCAAACCATCTACATACCGCCGCTGTGGTAACCAGACTGGTGGTAACGGTTCACAAGTTTGCCTTCATGCCTTGCTGCTAGCCTGGGAGCAAAGGAAAAGGATGTTCAGCTGCAGAGCAAGCAATGCTTGCCAGATCGCCTCATGTACGTGCAGTGCACTGCTACCAATGCTAAGCATGCTCAGCATGCCAGGCTGGCAGTGCTAAGACAGCTGCTAGACAGTTGGCCGCTGCTGCTGGGACTGCTAACTTACGGTTTAGACACATCTGTGTGGACTGCGCAGTATACTACGACTACGTAGCAGATGCATTGCCAGATACCCCAGAGCTATTGCTGCGCTGACAAGCTGAACTGTTACGACAGCAAACACCTGTAGATTATGGTGTGAAAGCTAACAACTATGGCGGTTCAGCGATTCGCAGCAATCAGTGTGCGCGGCGATCACCGTGCGCTGTCCTTCCTGGAGGTACATCACAACCGCCCAGTAACGAGGACGACGGCAACAGGCTCATTGTGCGGTTCTTGCAAACAAAAGGAACCAAAACTATGTTGCCGGTCAAGGTGAGGATCGTGCCTCGCGGGACAGTCGTGTGTGCAGCAGCTCACGGAGACGCACTGCAAAATGCGCGCGCAACGGCAGCCGCCGCAACTTTTCGAAGCTGGTAGAATATGCATGGTACACGCAGATGACAACTGATAACTGCTGATAGTGTTTCAGACATTTCATACATGGTATTTTGGATCGTACAGGTGATGTTGGTATTCTGCTGCTGCTCTTGAGCTTGCAACAATCTGAACAGCTACAAACGAAGCAATCCAAGGTATGACGACCGGGCGGTGTGTTGGCCATATGACGCATTTCAGCACAAGTGTTTACCACATAACACGATTGCAGTCTGCCCGCCACAGAAGTGCAGCAGAGCATTGTCATCAGCCGTCAGGCTCCAGCAAGACTTATTGCGGTCAGACAATCACATATAGTCCGTCAGCCGCTGAAACGTTGTTTGCACCCTGTTGCTCTGGCTTTACTTTGATACAGAACTTTGATTGTCTTCCCGAACCGGTGACAAAGCCAGCATGAAAAAGCAGTCGACAGTTATCTTACTGTCGGTGCTCGTCACCGCGTCCCTATTGGTGGCACCAAACTCTGCCATCAAGCTGACATCGGATCACTCGTCTCTAAAAACTACAGGTGCGAACAAACACCTGCTCAGCGACAGTACGCACGACCTTGGCGACAGCAGCACGGGGGCCCCCGCTCACGCTGCAAGTTTGCCGCCTACAAGCATATGCACTCGATTCCCTACAGCTGCAATGGCAGTTGCTTCTAGGGTTCAGTATGATATTGTGTTCGCATGAATAGTCAACTGAATGCATGCCGAGCAGTTGCCAGGCATCATGCAACACAGGTCCACGGGCCAAGAATGGCTTCTGCTGTAGACCTGCTTTGACTTCAACTTCAATGCTAGTAGAACCCCTACTTCACAGAGGTTTGGCAGCTTTTGCCATTGCCTTAACAGCCGGGATCTCATTTGGAGGAGCAATCCACACAAGCAAAGCCGCCCTGCGTACTGTTTCTTTTCTGCAGGGTACTTCCTTCGTATCCGCAAGCTGCTACAGTTTGGTGGTAGCGGCAATGCAACCTCGGCTTTCCCTCCAGAGCCTTCAGGTGATCTCCCTGGCGCACGCAACCCACCCATTGAGAGTCCTTTTGGCACTCGGCCCACACCATCAGCGGACGACGACCTACGCCGTAATTCTCAAGGCAATCCAGCACCGGTGCCTCTGCCAGCCCAAGACGATTTTGTTTTCCCCGGTGGTCAGGGCCAGCCTGGTGGGCAACAGCCATCTGATACACCTCAGACCACCGGTAGCCCTGCCACACTGGTGGCAAGTCCTGGTGCCGAAGTGGCCAGCAGTCCCGGTGCAGAGGTCACCAGCAGTCCCAGCGCCGAGGTGACTAGTAGTCCCGGTGCAGAGGTCACCAGCAGTCCCAGCGCCGAGGTGACTAGTAGTCCCGATGCAGAGGTCACCAGCAGTCCCGGCACATTGGTCAGCCCAGAACCAGGTCAATCCTCGGATGCTACCAGTACTACAGAATCTCCAAGCCCATCACCACTGACTGGGCCTGATGCTCAGCCTGCTGGTGCTAATACTACTGCTGACCAGGCTGGTCAGGCTGGGCCTGGTGGCATCCCTCCTGGGCTGGGCGGTGATATTGGCAGCATTGTGAACGATGCCATCAGCTCCAGCCGTGCTGATGCAGCAGCGAGTGCCATCACTCAAGCAGGCTCTGGTGGCAATGCAGCTGCTGCTGCTGACAGCATTATCCAGCAATCAGCTGCTGGGCGTACTGATACCATTGCTGATGCTATCGTACAAGCTGTAGCATCCAACACTGCAGCCACAGCGGCGGTGCTGGCACAGGCAGCTTCAAGAGCCAGAGTGCAGGGTAACGTTGACTCTTTTGCTCAGTCTCAGGCCCAGGCATTTGTCAGGGCCCGAGGTGCAGGCAAGGTCAGTGCATTCACCGACACAGTAGCACAGACCATCTCGTCAGGTGGCGATGATGCAACACAGGCGTATGGTGCTGCATTCGCTCGGGCAGCAGCTGGTAGTGGTGATGAGCAGGAGGCACTGGCTGAAGCTACTGCAACTGCATTCTGTCAGGGAGGATCTCAGGCTCGTGCATTTGCGTCTGCATATGCTGTTGCATTGTCACGTGACGAGAAGTCCGGTTGTTTGGTGCTGTCACGTGCTCGTGCCTTGGCTGTTGCACAGTGTCAGGGTGGGGAAGTGCAAGTGTATGCTGAGGCTGAAGCAGAATCCAGGGTGATCGGATTCTGCAAGCGCAGATACCCTGATCTGCCAGGGTTTGTGAACTTCCTTGTGAATAACAACTTCAACTATGGCCTTGGCAACCTGCTCAGTGGTATTGGTCGTAAATAAGCCTTCACTACAACAGCGGCTGCTGTTGGTTGTAGGGTAGTGCCTGATTGTATGGTCATGGAAGAGTGCAATGCATGCAATTGTGCTAGCAATGCTGTGGATTACGGACTCGAAGTGCTGATTAATCCATAGTGCTGCCAACAGCAGCAAACCTGGTGTGTTACCAGAGCTTGTTGAGCATGCTCGCCGCTGAGCAACAGAGGCGGAGTGCGTTGTGTGCATAACCTGCAGTCTGCCTTGATCAAGGTCATGACGCGGTGTACAGGACGGGAAGGTGGCGCGCTTGGTTGATTGATGTCGCTATATAATAGCAGGTCCCATATAATATCATAGTTTGATTGTTGAGCTACACTGTGTTGTTTGACTTAGCTGAATCCAGGTCTTGTTGTGCACAGCATCATTGTGCTGTTCTGACATGTTAACGGGTGTGCTTGTTGCTTTTTGAATGATCACTCAAGACTGATGCACAACCAATGCAGACATGAGTGTCGAAGTCTGTTGATGTCTGATGAGTGGTCAATGGCAATGCCAGAAATGTTGATTTTCTTTTGTGCAGTTCGGTAATGTGCAACCGGCAATTGAACAAAACCTATTGTGATGATGGTCAACATCAGCTCGACTGTCTCGTTGGTCAGCACTGGTTGGTAGGCTCTTATTACTGAGATGTTCTTACTCGTAACCACTACCTGCCTTGTCTGCCACACATGGCATGGCATAAGTTGGCGAGGCACGTGCTGGTGGCCACCCATGGGTGCAGTGAAAATTAATGTTAAACCTCATCTCTGTTTGAATGGAGCTGGGTGATATACTGGTTTGCCCTGCAGCCCACTTGCGGCAAATGCGGTCGTAAGGGTGTGTGGTGCCACTGTGTCCCAGCTATCCTGACTGTCATAGCGGTACTGCACCAAGAAACATGATATGGGGCACCAGTGATGTCGAACGATCCAGCGTAGCATCAGGCCGACACAAACTGGGGCTGCCAGAACACAACAGGCTCATGGCACAGTGCATTCAATGATGTTCATGAAGGAGACCATGTTGTTTCACGAATCGAAGCCAGTAACTCCTGACAGCTGGCAGCTGCAATGCAACAGGTACATAACAGGAATGCACTGGCTGCACTTCTCAAAATGCTTGTGCACCCATGCAAACATAACCCATAACACATTAACACATCATGCTTTGTTGCATACACTTGCTGCATGAGCCAAATTCTCTTTCTTTCACATCATGAAACACAGCAGCTGCTATCAAGCCACATGGATTGCCCTGCTGACAGAGAGCTGTGTACAAGCGACTGTCTGCAGTCGGTAATAATCAAAAGTAACTGGAACACCCAGTACAACCTGAGGCTGCTTGTACGCACAACCTGTTCCTGCCGAGACAACAGCAGACAGAAGCCTGCCTGCGTGTAGATGTGGCGACTGCTCACAACTGACAACCTCCGAGGTTCTTGGGCTAAGAAGGTAAGCAGCATCAGTCGATGCGACTTGAACGTTCTGAATCTCATGGCAACACAACAGAACTGGCAGCAGACTTTCATCCCACACACCAATCATAGTCATAAAGCTACTGTATGCAAAGCCAGACAAGCAGCATGGATCTTGCTAGTGATCAGCTCTGCCCTGTAGAACATGTTGCGCCTCAGGCCTAGGCCTGCTGTAGCAGGAAAAAGTGAGGTTATTCAAGCACCTATGAGTCTGCCTTCAAGACACTATACACAAACAGCTGGCACTGCTCCTGAATCCTCATTTGTTAAGGTTATGAGCATCTGCTGGCTATGACTGATCCAACAACAAAGGTTCTCGCAAAGATTCAGCACGTGCATTGCAACTGCTCTTGTCCAACGCCAGTACAGCAGCTGCATGGCAGCTTGACAGCACTTGTGCCACTGGTGAAGTGCGGAGTTTGCTGCTTGACCTGCCAGATTTACTATGCCGCTTCCCCCAATCAGGACTTCTGCTATTCCTACAGTTGCTGCCGAGCTGTGGCAGCTCACTCCTTGACACATCTGCTTGAGGCCAGTCAGCTGAGGTTTGCCTGCGTGGCTCGCTGAGCTCTGCTGCTGTCCTACCAGTGCAAGATAAAGGGGACAAACAGTGGCCTATCAAAGGACCATCAAACAACTGTGCATCTTGCTGCTTCTCCAGCCCTGCATCATGCAACTGCCTTCTCTGAACAGAGTCTTGTCCCAGTGCAGGAGCACACTTTGCTGCTGGCTGGCTGCTGGCTTCTATGTTCCACAACAGCAGAGGCTCCTGCAGTGTTTCACCAGGAGGTCCAGGACCCCTGTACCAGCTCCAACCATCCTGTGCTGCCCTGCTGTTGCTACTGGCAAAACGTCCAGCACTGCTGTGACCTGCTGGACATCCTCTGCTGCTTGAGTCAGCTTTCTGGCCCAGCGTGCTGCTGTTGCAAGCACACCATGAGGTGTTACTGGTGTGTGATGGTGTAACAGACATTGTGTGAGCCTGCCGTTGCTGCTGCTGCTGTTCCTGTGGACGCGCAATCCTGCCACGCGCTGAGCTGTGTCGAGCTTCAGCACCAGCTAACGGTGTCCTGCAGACATCCGGGGGTGGGTTGGATGCTGTGGTGACATGAGCAGCAGCTGATGCACTGACTGTTGAAGATGTTGCTCCACTACTGCACTCAGTATTGGGTGACTCCATTGCAGGGCTGCATGCAGCACAACATGAGCAACAACACCCATATGATATGCAGTTGTCGCAAACTGTACAAAGAGGTGCTTGTTTACGCTCCTTACACATGCTACTGCAGATAAATAGCCACACAGCAGCCACAACAAAAAGGGCTGGTGCCTCACCTGGTCTGTGCATGTTGGGTTCGCATCTGACATGCTGTACTGCTAGACATACGAATTCCAAGTGGTTGCCTGCCTTCGTTTGCCATGGCTTGTGAGGCAGCAACTTGAGCTGCAATCTGCATCACACCAACAAGAAAAGGGAAGGTCAGCAAGGTGGGGCTGTACTTGCAGTATGATCCCTCTAGCAGCTTCATGCATGCAGAGCAACAAAAGCACAAGCAGACAGGTGAGACCACTGGCTAGCCCCGGAGCTGGCCCTTTCTTACATGCACAACAGTACACTATTACCTTGTGTCTTGCTCGTGCTTCAAGCCCCCCGAGTATTCTTGGTGCTTCATTAGCAAGTTGCTGACGAGCTGACTGCTCGAACTGGAACAAGGCAGCACCCTGTGCCGCTGATCTCTTATGTGCTGCCCGCTGGTGCGCATGGTAGCTGCATGGATATACTTGTAGCCTTGTAGGCTCCTCACTGCATGGACTGTCTGTCTTACATGGCAGCCATGGCTGTACTCTATTGGATGGCATGGACCCCCCCTCCCCTGTAAGCACCACACCAGGTCCATGACAGATGCCGTCCTTATTCACACCTAAGTCCACTGCACTGCATCCTCACCATGTCAGGTTATCCTCTTATCTGTGCCCCACATGTTCTTTCATGCAGCTTCACTATGACTTGGTCAGCCTGACCAGGTCAGGTGTCAGCAGCAAGCTAGCTTGCTGCTCCCTGCTGATGATCAACAGCAACAGTGTTCACTGTGTGCTGGTTTGCGGTACAAGAGCTCCCGGTCTCTTAACGGGTCACGGCCTAGACTGTACTTGACAAGCTTCAACTTCCCATGTGGCATCGCACGACGTCCACTTAAATACAATGCACCACTTCGGGTGTCGCGAAAAACATCTCAAACAAGATCCGAGTGAGCAAGACTGGGTTTGGAGTCCTCGAGGGACACTGTGCTGAGTGCGCCTCAGCATTCAGTCGTTGTACACTCAATCTCATGTGAAAACACTGGTTGGGTTACGATCTGTTGCAACGAGTGACCAGCTTCACCGCAGTGATTGTGACCAGCAGCAGGAGTGCATCACGAAGTCCCCGAGAAGTTAGCAGCAGCGCTTGCACTGACGAGCCCAATTTGTGACGTCCCCTTTGATATGTTTACAAAGTCATGAAGGCTAGGACGCCTCAGGGTACCAGTGCCTCCCTTGCGGACACAGTCTAGGACAGGAAGATATGACGAACTGAGGTGCCCAATGGCTGGCCGCAAGCTCAAGCCCGTTGAGGGTGATGTGTGCTGGTTCTGCAAGCAACCAGCGGACTCAGACTCTTGGATGGGTCTAGGGGAGCTGAAAAGCACCCAGGAGCCTGTATTTGAGTAAGTGTTGTTGCTACTGCACACAACGCATTGGACCGAGTGCTGTAAAGTAGGATGATCTCTTCACAGCAACAGGCCTCAGCATTTGTCCATGGCATATTGCTGTGTCTTTTTCTGTGTGCTGCATCTCGGTGTGCAGCACCAGGGCACTCCTAATCTGGCTATAAACCCCGTGTATCCTGATGCCTTGTCCCAGTATCTCTGCATCATAGATTTGGTCTAATCTGGGTCTCCCTCATCATCAAAACGCTGTTCCTGCAGAGATACTCACTACATCTTGTATCATGAGCCATGTGCTGTGTATTCCAATGGCGCTGAGGTGTCCTTCCTGGGGATGGATGATCAAACAGTGCTGCAGTTTTGGCTGCATGGAGAACGCTGTTCAGGCATAGGTCTCAAATGCCAGCTTTGTGGCCTCAGGTTGGTGTGAAGCTCGTTCAGCATGTTGAAGCCATCTGCATCTGCAGTGCTTGCTCAACTCTTTGTCAGACCTCGCCTTTCTCGTGAAAGTACTGCTGTGCATTCATCATGTTTGCTTATGTTTCTTGTCTACAGGGGCGCTACCACCGGTTGTCTGCACGGTCCTTGCCAGCAGTTCTACCATTACCCGTGTGCGCGTGTCAGGGCTTTTCAGGGCCACTTGCAGTTCTCACGCAGCTGCAGGGCGCTTGCCTGTGACCGGCACCTGTCAATGTGAGCAGCTGCAACATGCATGGTCACACACCTATCATCCCTTGTACAGCTAGCAATGGAAGAAACAGGGCTATGGCAGGCCTATGTGTAGTACAGCAGCGATGCTTTGAGCTACATGACATGCTAGTCAGCTGGCCAGCAGATGCTGTATGAGGTTGGGCAAATCAGTTGTAGCTGCAGTGCATCGTATAGCCCTCATTGCATGGTCGTTGCTCGCCCGCAGACCTTGCCTTCACGCATGTGTTTGTGCCGAGCTGCTTGATAACTCCTGTTGATGCGCAGGCTACCGCATCCAGCAGAAGAGCAGTTTCAGGGTATGTGGATGGAGGGCGAAGGTGGCTGGAACGGCATGTACAAGCAGCAAGCATCAGTCACCTGGGAGCCACGCTATGCATCTCACATTGCAGCCTTCCAAGCACGCTGGCGTCATCTATTGACCATGACGCCTCATGATCAGCTGAAGGCGCAGCAGCAGCAGGAAAAGAAGAAGCGACGGAGGAGCAGCAGGGGCGGCAGGACTAGTGTAGATGGTGGTGATTCTGACCCAGAGTTCAAACTGGGCAAACCAGTGAGGACCAGCAACCCTGGCGGCAGGGGCAGGGGGGTCCATCAGCGGCACAAGCAGCAGTCATCAACAAGGGACAGTGCACCAAGTGATTCCATTCAGCGCTCACAGCAGCAGCAGCAACGCAAAGTACGGCATGGCCCCTTGCCGCAGCGGATAGGTGTCCCACTGGAAGTTGCAGAGGCTGCCCAGCAACATGCTCGCTCAGCAGACTCTGCTCCACGAACAGGGACAGCAGCAGCTGAGCCAGAATCGGGTGCAGCAGGCTACACATCAACCGAGCAAACAGGCTCAGGGTCCAGCGGGCATTGGCGGCAACAGGAGCAGCGGCAGATCAGGCCAAGGAGGCATCGGAACGACGGGGTGGTTCATGACGGCGAGCCAGTGCTTGACACCGACCTCTTGTTGAAAGCTGCTGGATTCATCACTACTAGTTCAGATACAACCGGTCAAGCACAGCAACAGGAGGACAGCAGCATCCAGCTGCCACAGCATGGTGACGGTCTGCAAGGAGCCACATCAAGTGATCATGAAGCGGCAGCAGCAGCGGCAGCTGTGGTAGCTGCAGCAGTGGCAGCAGCAGCTGCTGCTGACAGAGGTGGCTCAGGCAATGGTGCAGCACATGATGCTGCCAGGGCAGTTACTTCATCTGCTGACAGCGCAGCACCTGCTCGCAAACGAGCTAGGCCAGCTGCGGTTGATGCACCTGCTGGCACTGTAAATACAACTGCAGCAGCACCTGTTGATGATGGTGAACCAGAGGTGGCGTCTCAGGACAACAAAGTGCAGCGAGCATCATCTGCCAAGCCAGAAGCTGCAGGGGCAGATGCATTGGTGCAGCCATCAGCATCTGAAGATGAGCATGCTGATCATGCACAGCCACCAGCAGCAGGTGCTGATGCTGCATCTCCCCAGCACATTGATAGGAAACATGAGAAGCAGCAAGCAGCAGCTGCAACAGCAAGCACTTCTGCTGCTGCAGCAGCCCAGCCTGAGGCTCCTGAAAGTGGTGTGACGGGTGGTGAAGAGCATGACAGCAACATGCAAGGCTGCGCATTTGGACTGCTCAAGAGGCCCCGGGTGGCTGATGCTGCTACTGGCGGCACAAAGGCCAAGATTAATTCACGTGGCCGCAGAAAAAGGTGTGTACAGCGGGGACCCTGGTGGGTGGTTCTGTTGATTGCGGTGGTCTGGAGCACCCCTGCAGAGCTGAGTATATGCTTTTCAGCTCATGCCTATCCAATCACTACCAGGCATCCTGTGTATGTGCCTCTGTACACTGCCATCCTCAGCTATCTTGGTCTCCGCTGTGTCTGGTCATGAGTCTGCGTGGGATGTAAAATTAATGGGGTTCATACCAGGGCTGTTTAGGTGCTGCTTGCTGCTCCTGCAGGCGTCCAGCCGCAGCCTTGTCTGCAGAAGCAGAGAGAGTGGAACCGAAGACGAAGCCCTCCCCCCGCTCAACCATCAGCCAGCGCCGCCATGCAGCACCAGCGGCGAAGTATGAGCAGCCAAACCCTGCTGCAGTGTCACCTACTGCTGTTGGCACAACAGCAGCAACACCTGCTGCCATATCAGCACCCAATCTGCCAGGGTGGCCTGCAAACAGAGGTCTGGATATGTTCAGTTGGCTGCAGGAACAAGTCAAGCAACAACAGCAACAACAGCAGCAGGTGCAGCAGCAGGACTCAGGACACATGCCTCCAGGTTTGGATGAAGCTGATGACCATGAGCCTGGGAATGGTATGCATCTACCACTGAATGATGCAGATCCGTCCCATGTTCAGCATGATGCAGCAGCTCAAGCAGCTGTACATCGCAGCGTACCTTCTGCAGATGCCCTGCAGCAAGCGGCAGCAGCTGCTGCTAAGCTGGCACCTAGCCTGGAACAAGGTCAAAGAGATAAGCTGTTTGCTGTTCTGAAAGCTCTAGCACAGGCTGCACAGGGCCCACAGGGAAGTGTGGCAGCCGCATCAGCAGCAAGGGTGTCTGATTCACAGCTTCCTCCAGCCCTGCCATCTTTGCTTGCAGGAGGTCATGCAGCTTTGACAGCACCAGCTACTTCTGCTCTATCAGGCCCAGGCAGCAGTTCAGCAGCTGACAACAGTGCACTAGTACCAGCAGTAGCAGAACTGCTGAGAGTTCTTGGTACACAGCTCAGCAGTCGGAAGCAGCTGCAGGATATGCAGCAGCGCTCTGCAGGTCTTGCCCGACCAGTTGGCATGAATCAGTACGGTGGCATTGAAGCTGCTAATGCTGCTGCGGCTGCCACCGCCGTCGGTGGCAGCAGTTATCCCAGGAGCCCCCTTGCTGCAGCAGCTGCCAGCTTAGGACCTCCTGGAGCTTCACGGTTGCTGCCGCGCATGCCTGAATACTTTGGTTGTGTGACAGGGCTGCCACCATTACAGGTCGGGGAGTTGCGAGCAGCGGGTGTGACTGCGCACCCCAATGTGGTGTCAGCGTATGTGAAGCAGGATCTTGGGACAGCATTGACACTGCAACCGGTGAGTACTCGGGGTTTGCTTGTCAGCTTGCGTGTTTGTTGCTTGCCTCTCTCCATAGCTTTACTTGTACATGCTTTGTATGTACACCAACAGTTTGCTGGTTGTCTGGTTGTCAGGCCTGTTTCTGTTTGCTGCATCACTTGAACTTGCTTCTATGCACACGTGTGTGCTGAATTAAGGTTTGATGCTTCCTGCAGTGGTCAATCGTCATTCCACCTTCAACCCTGAAGCAGCTCCGCAACAGCCAAATAGAGCCAAGCCACCTAGCCTCCCAGCTCTACCAGCTTCTGCACGCCAGCAACGTAATGAACCACCATAGCACGAATGCTACAGCAGCCAGTGGCTTGGGGGGCTTGGGCATGATGCCTTTGTCTGGTGGTTACGCTGGTATGCCTCAGGACTTTCCAGTGAGGTTCGTTCAAGGCTGCATGGTACCTGATGATGATGCAAGACACGGCCTGCCTGGGGAGTTTGCACTCAGAGCCATCCAGGTGAGGAACAAGAGAACCCTTTCAGTCTGCAATGCAGTCGATGAATGCATGCCGCTTGTTTGCTGAGCAACCTGGTGGCTTTGGAGAAAAATCTGCATCTTCTCTGCAGCTGCCTGCATGTGTGACTCCTGGTCAGATGATGCTCGTAGCAGCAGATGTTGACATCGGGTTGGACGCACTAAGTTGCCATATGTGTTTATGTGGATGCAGGATATTGGGGTTGGCACTATCATTGGTCCTTGGCGCTGTTACATGATGCTGGATGAGGACTATAAGCGACTGCAGCTGAGTGTGCCAACAGACTGGCAGTGTGCCGACTATGAGTGTAGGGAGCAAGCGTGGCAGGAGCTATTGCACAGGTCAGCCCCAGCACAGCATGATAGATTGCAGCCAAGACGACTTAATCAACAGTGAGATGTCATGAGTTTCACCACGCAGCATATAGCTGGGTGGGGGATTTCAGTAACATCTCACTGTTGATGTCGCAGTGCTACAGCTGGTGTGTTCTGCTGTGTGCTGCACTGCGGCCTTAAGCATCACTGCTGCAGACCGGAACTCTGGCCAGTGTGATCCCAGTGACAGTTATGCATTGAGCACAAGCGCACCTTTCGAGATCCACATGAGACCCTGGTGCTTGACCTGTGGCTTGCCTCTACTTCATGTATAGTGCATGCTGCGAAGCAGTGTGGAAAGCAGCATAGCAAGCTGTCCAAAAGAAATTTTTGACACTTTATGTCGAAGTACATGTTGTTGTCAAATGCAGGTATACTTTGTCTGTGAGGGTCCCGTTTCTCGCCACCGATGATTCCTATGGCAAAGTCCTCGCCAGCAACCCTCCAATGCTGCATCTCTGTGCTCTGGGCTTTGGCAATCTCACCTGTCTTGTCAATGACCCCCTACTCAACCCAACATCAGGGGCGGCAACCACAGAGCTAGAGCAGATAGCTCCGCCCAATGTTGAGCTGTGTATGGTGTTGGTGAATGGGCTGCCGCTTCCAGTGCTAATAACCATCCAGCAGGTTCAGCGGGGGCAGGAGCTTTGCTGCAGTTATGGCAGAGAATATTGGCAGGTCTGGTGCCAGCTGAAGGCTGCTGCAGCTGCTGCGGTGACAGAGGGAATGGCAATGTTGCAGCAACCGTGGATGCATGGGATGTAGGGTGCATTAGACTGTGAATTGGCATCTCAGCTTGATCGACAAGGCGCGTACTCAGTACAGACTGTAGTACAGACTGTAAATAGTGTTGGCATTCTATGCTTCAAGTTTGACACATTCACCCTCCAGGCTCAAACCCTCTGCTTTGTTGTTGTGCTCATCAGTTGCTGTGGCACCTTCTGATGAACAATCGTGTGCCAACTGTACACCTAGGTGGTGCCAAGCGGCACAGCAAGCATGGTACTGTTGCATGCTCCTTGTCTGCACACTTGCATGCGGATTGTTGGCTGCGGACATTAGTCAACATGCATGTCGTGCGGCAGACATTCCGCATTTATGACTGCATTCTGACCATACCAGTTCATGGGGTCAGCTGGGTTACATTTGCAATACTGACACCTGCTGTGAAGCAGATTGCCTGGTGTCTCCGAGATGTCTGGAGTGTTTGAAGGACAACAGAGTTCTGTGGAGGAGAAGAAGAAGGTGGTTGCTTTGGGTGGCAGCATACACGCAGTGCCAGCATGACAAGCAAGCTGTACAGTTGATGGCTGCGCAACACTGCACTCGTGCGTCCTGCATCATCAATTTCGATGCTTTCCGATCATCACCCTGATGCATAACTTTCAGCTGTCATATGTGTTGTGTTTGCTGCATGGCTGCATTTCCTCCCATGCTCTGGCACCCTAGCGCGCCCTATCTGTCCTGTGTGACAGCACTGCGTTGCCCATAGAGAGCGTCAGCATGTCACCGCAACGGGAGTGTACAACATAGCATTCAAAGACTCAGAGCAGCAAGGCCGGTAGAGGCTGTACAAGCCTATGAAATCTGCAGCAGCCGTCATCAAGCTGTGCAGTGCAAAGCGCAGCATATGCATGCTGACAGAAACTTCTGCATGCAACTTGCGTGCGGTGTCCTAGCTGCTGTCAGGACAGTTCCCTTACGGTACTGCCCAGCCAGCATTGGGAAGCACACACCACATCTGATCTTACACGTGAGACAAGTCACCGTGTGTTAACATGCGTTTATTGCACAGCGTACCCACCTCAGGGTGAGTAACGTCGCTCTGATGGCAGGTCATTGCATATAGGTGCCCTTCTGTGCAATTCAGGTGCGTATCACAGCACAGGCAGTAATACATGTGATGACGCTGACTCGTCACAAAAATATGTATCATTCTCGTCATAAAAGTATGTATCAATCATGAGGAAAAAGTCTGGGATCGGCGAGCCAAGCAGCCTTCTGTGGTCTTGAGACCACGGCCAGCGTCAGCCCGCGACTTCGTGAACCCCCGACCAGGCACCAAGCTTGCCTGCACATAGTTTGGTGAAAAGTTTACTGACCTGTACAACTTGTAAACGGTGGTGCTGCTTAGATTCCACGCTGGTTATACTGTATCGTCCGATGTGCCACGCACGGTGGTAGCCAGCTGA
>JARWLF010001572.1:0-11370 GCA_029853055.1 Scenedesmus sp. KT-U | reverse complement strand
CTAGGGACTGAGCTACCCACCCCCACCAACTTGCAACCCACAAGTTGAGCATTGGCTGCAACTTGCCGTTGTTGTCTGTCTGTTGTCTTACTGCGTACGGTGATGCTATGAAGCAGAGGGCGACCAGCAGCCTGCCTGTGCTGTTGACCTCTGCTGCACCTGACAATAGGTCCCTTGCTGGACTGCGTGAAGCACCCGGTAGAAGCCCCTTGCATTGTTAAAAAATACCTGTAAAATTGGTTATGGTATGAAGACGTCTTTGGCACCGCAGATCACAGAAGTGAGGGAGCGCGACAATCGCATAGGCGTGCGGCGTGCGAATGAAAGCTTTTGATTGCGTGATCAAAGTTATAATATTCTCGCCAAAAACAATGGAAGGGACAAAGCAGCGGTGTCCCCCAGAATTTCCCCTGATGCCTGAGAGCGTTATGCCTGTACAGTGCACAAGGACGCAGCTTCAAACGCCAGCATAAAAGCCTGCAGCGTCAATAACCCAACTTGGCAGGGCACGTCTGGTGATTTGACAGCTCAGTTTCGTTTTCATTGCATCCGGATCGACAGCAGTGACAGCTGACACTGCCAAGATCGCTCAGCAGTCAGGCGTAATACGCCACAATCCTGATATCCTCTTATTTTCTGTGCCGTAAATGTTATGATGGGTGTACATAGCCCCAAAGCACAGCAATGCTTTGAGTATCGCAAGCAGCTTTTGTAGATGGGAGTGTCGGTGTTCGTGTCTGCAGAGACGTGACTCCTGCACCATGCTGAAAACATTGGTGCAGCTTAATGTTCAAGCACAGATAACATGCATGCATGCAGCTGCATGGCCAGCAGGACGGTCTCTGCTGCAGGTGACACAGAGTGTGCCCGTTCGGGCCAGCTGCATGCGGCTGTAGTATCAGCAATGCATATTATCTCATTATGAATTGCTTCAGGTATCTTTGCTGCATCACACACAACGCCCCTAGTGTTGAAGCTACAGAGCAGCTGCGAAAGCAAACATGCTGCAAGTGGCAACACTGTTCCAATTGTTGGCAAAAGCAGCTCGACAACACGTCCGCGTCTTGCACCACCAACACCCTGCCTTCTTTGCTTTGGTGTAACCTGCTATGTTTTCTGCTGACCTTCATCTCCTGCAGGCATGGGTCGCTTCATATCCCGCACCTATACACAGCAGCAGCAGCCAGTCACTCAGCAGCGTTGCAAACAGCAGACACTGCCATGCTGGCTGCAGCTACATGCCATCCTCACACCTGTCCAACGTTGACAAACAGTGTCTACTCCAGATCCAGCAACAACAGCAGACAAAAGCACCATCATCTCTAACACAGACTGCAGCACATCCACAGCAGCAAATACACCTGCAGCTGCAACAGCCAAGCCATAACTCAGCACTCCTCAACACTACAACCTTACCATGCAATCGATTACAGCAGAGCATCCAGCAGTCTCATGCCTTACTGCAGTTTCCTCAAATGCGCTGCTAAGAGCTCGTGCACTGACCGTCAAACTACAGCAGAAGCGGCAGTGGCAGGACTTACAGCTCCTGTTCGACAGCAATGGTGCGGGCAAGTCCCTGAACGCGATCCACCTGACCACGATGCTGCTACAGTTGTCTCGAATAGCCCCACAAACAGAGCTGCTGCCTGCTGACGAAAGACAACGGCTCAAGCAGTTCATCGCTGAGGTGGGGAAGCCAACACGCCATGAATGAGTTTGACAGTCTCAATGCCATACCACATTGTCATAGCCTCAAGATATCTGTCGAAGCAGTGTTAGCGTGCTTATATGCAGGTATCTTGCAGTGACGAACCTGTCTTTCTGCTGTTTGCTGTTGCAGCTTGTATCAGCCACACACCTCAGGCTCCACAGACTGGACCACAGAGGACTAGCCAGCTTCACTCACAGCCTGGTAGCACTCGGATATGATCCAGTACGAACAACAACAACATCAGCAACAGCGGCAACAGTCACAGTAACAGCACCTACAGCAACAGCAGCGTCTACAGCAACAGATGTCCAGCAATCCAGGAGAGGAGGCCGTGGAGTCAATGACTTGTTTGGTGATATTGTACAAGCAGTTGTGCACCAGCTGCCATATGCCAACAGTCAGAGCTGCTCGGTGATCTGCACATCCCTGGCAGCCTTCCTACAGCAGCAGCAGCAGCAGCAGGGCTTAGACTCTCATCAACAGCAGCAATTGTCTGCTTTCGTCGCTGCGTTGACACAGCGTCTTCGGTCCATGACAGCAGGTGGTGCTATTACCGCAGTTGAAGCTTGCCGGGTGTGCTGGGCAGCAGGTAAGTTGATTGCTGCAGTAAGGGCAACAGCAAGCAGTAGCAGTTGCATCGAATCTGAGCTACCTTCAAACCCAGTATGGGCAGAGAGAGCTGATGCGATGCATGCGAAAGCACCATCCGCAGCAGTGAGAGGAGCAGCAGGAGCAGCTGCTTCTCAGAGCGGGCTCTCAACCACACATAGAGACCTGGCACGTCAGCTCAGAGACTTAGTGCTGTTGGCGGCTCAACAGACAGCAGCAGCAGTAGCAGACGGCAGTAATAGCAGTAGCAGCAGCAGTATTCAGAGGAGTGGTGAGGCTCAGATTGCTCCAGGGGATGCCAGCATGCTGCTGTACTCATTGGCCAAGTCAAGGGCGGCACCAGGCTGGCAGACACTTCTGCTGCTGCTACAGCAGTACAAATTGGGTGTCAGGACACTGATTCTAGCTGGGGATGCACAGAACACAACATACTTTCAAAGCAACAGCAGCAGTAGGCAGCACCAGCAGCGAAAGATAACTGAACATGAGTGTGCGGGCTCAGCCACAGCTGTGCTTGTGCAGTCCTTGCCGTCTGCTATCTGGGCTGCAGGAAGATTGCTTGAACTTGAGCTTCAGTCATGGCTGTGCAGGGCTCATGGCAATATATTACAGCATAGGGACTCCGAGCTGCAGCAGCAGGAATCACAATGGTTGTTGCAGCAGAGTTGTTCTGTGCTGAGTGTTATGGATGACTGCCTATCAGTTGGGGGTATGATGCTGAGTGCTTGTAGCCCTGTGCAGCTCGTGCAACTTGCTGCAGGTTTAGCCAAAGCAGTTGGTGCAGCAGCTGACTTATTGGATACTGCTAGGACCCATATGAACATCACCAGCTTACAAGCAGGCCAACAGGTAAAAGCAACTGACAGCGGCAATGATCTACAGCAGCCGTCGATGGACAGCACAGTGCCTGATGCATCGCAGTTATCACAAGAAGCTGATGAACTTGGAGTGAAAGCACAGCTTGCTGATTTGCAGCTTGCCTTGCGGAATTTGACCACGCAGCTGCAGTCACCGAGTCTGCAGCAGTTCCTTGGGCTACATGTTGCAAGAGTGCAAGGTCTGCTGCCCTTGTTACCGGTTGATTTGAGGTTGCAGTTGGCTGATTGTTACCGGCAGTTGGTAGTGGAGCTGCCTCGGAACATTGCTGTTGTGTTTCAACGTGATGCGCTGGCTGCTGCTTCAGCGAGTTGATACGCCCTTCTGTGCCCTATGTAACAATGTTGGAAGAACCATCTGCTCAAGCAGGCTTGCTGGAACATCGCCATATTGCCTCTCAAGAAGCTTGTTGCACTTGTGCAGTGTTTTGTCCCGCCTAGCTTGGCTCAACCTGTTACACAGCTTGGCTTGGCTGAAACCACAAGGTACAGGGCAATACACTATTGGCCATGTCCTGTACGTCCGAGGCTCCGTGTCGAAAGCAACTATATAACCACAAGTCGCAGGGCAGCACTCTCTTTCCAACAAAGGCGGCAACAGTATGGTACACAAGAACAAACACCACAGACACAGTGACGAACTGATACAGACAATTTTTTACGAGTGTAAACTATCAGATGTCAAGGTTCCTCTCCTCGTCATCCAACAGCAATCACAACACACTACTGATACACAACACGTCTCGACCCATGCAAGTGGCTACTATGTGGTCAATTGGCAGATTGTACACTGTTCAACGTAACATCTAACCCTCTATCCATATCACAACAGCATGATTACACAAAGGTCAGACTCCATGGCCTGAGCAAGGTCATCATGGCCGTCGCCGCCTTGATAGTACAGTAAAAGCACACTACTTGAAACGAACACTAGTACACGCACATGCGTAGAGACAGACACAGCCACTCTAAAAAGAAATCACTGAACATGACAGCCACTGAATCAGTAGATCGAACCCCATATCACTCGTACACCACACACCAGCTATAAAGTACATCTGCTTGCTAACATACACTCTGAAACGTCTCTGGAATGGTACAACTGAAACAGTACAGCAAGTTGAGTAACACCCAACACCCAACTCCTCACTCCACAACGCACAGCAACCACTCCAGTATGCTTACCCAGTCTGCAGGACCAGCTCATGACTACACTGCTGTATGCAGCAGTTTGCGAGGGTTCTACCAATGTCTGCTAAGAGTGACAAGGCAGGCAGGCCACAGTTCTGTGTAAGCAACCAAGACGACCAGAACCCAGAACACCAGACAACTAATGACTAACACCCTTGATACTTCAGAAGAGAAAGCCAACAATGTTGAGCTTGCACCCTGTATCTTGTGCGTAACAGCAGTATCCAGCTGCATCACACCTCATGTATTCCGACCTTGTGTACACCACTTATGCAGCATGGCTTATGCAGCATGGCTATGCCGCGCTATCTATGCTTCTTGGTAGCTGCTTTGATCTTCGTAGCTGCTGCTGCTGCCTTAGCCGCCTTGCTGTTAGGCCCCGCAGGATGCACTGTTACTGACAACAGATCTGACTGTGGTTCTGACGGACCTGCATGCATGTTGCTGCTCACTCTATTGGTGGCTCCTGCGTCGGCTACTGCTGCTGCATTGGCCTGCTGTATCTCCCTCGCTGCCCTGCGTTGTGCTTTCTCCAGCATCTGTCTGAATGTTGCCAGGTATGGCACCCAGGGGTAGGGAGGGTTCAGCAGGTCACCCTGAACAGCAAAGACATGCACATTGTGATGCTTGTGAGTCAGCAGTGCAGCAGCAGCAGCAGCAGCATGTGCAACGGTCCTGAGACGTGTCAGCGATGCTCCCCTGACCCTGCACTGCTGTGATACATATCATGTGCTGGAAGCTCACAATGTGCAAGCTAACCACTCAGGCAACTATCAAGCGCTATACAGAGGCTGGTGACCTTTGGAATGAACGGCAAGCTGCCATATTGCCCACCTTGCTGATGCCGGCTATGACTCCCAGCTCCTGTGGTGTAGGTTCCCTGGGGACCTGATGGCACACAATTGACAAGTGAGCAGCAGCAGCAACAACTCATTACAAGTTGCGCACATCCTTTGAGACGATTCCGACAGACAACCTGACAACCTGACCACCAGGCAGATGAGTGTGCTCAAGTTCTATCACAATACTATGCTGTAGTAACAAGGCCTGCAGGGGAGTTGGTGCCACAGTGTTGCACAATGTGTTATCTCTGCAGTGCCTACCCTTGGCAGTCTCCAGCCCATCTGTGCCAGAGTCTTATCTCCCTTCCTTTGGTTACACGCCATACACGCCGTCACAAGGTTGGTCCAACTGTTGACTCCACCTCGGCACACAGGAGTCACATGATCCAGGGTGAGGTCTTGGTGGCTGCCACAGTACCTACAGACGAACAGCAGCAGCAGCATTCAGCAGTAGTGGACACGCTGAACACATTACATCACTGCTGTTCACCTTGTCTGTCTCCTGCATAACATGCAGCAAGGATCCCAGCCAAACCTGTTTTGAGCCGTTGGAAGCACCCATTGGCTTCAGACTGCCCATATGCTCGGCTGCAGCAGTGTGCAACTGCAGCTCGCAGTACATATCACAAGGTATCACAAATTAGCTGCACATGCAAGTACATAGCAGTACACATGCATACGTCTGCACTTACTGGCATCTGAACTGGTCCCTCAACATGATGTTCTTGCGTGTGAGGCTCAGCCGCCCAGCAAACTCATGAACATCGACGAATGTGCGCACTCGCAGTACAGCAGGCAGAGGGTGAGCCTTGTAGGCGGAGTAGGCATAGCCACCAGGGTGGTACTCTAGCACATCAACCTGTGTGAGCAACACAGATGCGGCCACCAGGGTCAGATTAGCGCAGGAGACAAACGGCTGGCAATGTTGCCAGCTTACAACATGTGGCACAGTGTGGATGCTTGATGCTGTACGATACTCTGCATGCCAGTAATGCTCTGTCAGGGTAGAGAAGGTTGCTAGCAGTGAAGTGATGTCTCCTGCAGGGGTGTCAAAGGCAGCAGATCAGCTGTACTGCCCACCTTGCCGCTCTCATCCATGACTACTGCTCTGAACCAGCTGACAACATTCACTGGCAGGTATCTGCTGTCTAATATCAGACACCTACAACAGCACAGCGGCAAGCAGCAAAAGCAGCACCAGCAGCCATGTGATGGGTGACAGCACAAGTAACCACTACAGAGATTTCGCTTGACTGACGGCCTCCATAATCCTTGTGGAGGTTATCATGTGCGGAACATGGTGTTCTGATGATCTTGATTGAGCCAGCAACATGAGGAGACCTGCTTTGCATGAATGCTACTCAACACAGATTATGCTCCGTGCTATGGATTCAACACTTTGAATGACTCACCTGAAGGCTGCTGCTCTTGAGGCAAGGTATCCAGCATCAGCAGCAGCCCTGAGGTCGTCCATATCTTCATCAGATGAGTAATCCTCGGGAGATCTGGGTGCAGAACTAGCTGACAGAGGAGCTGCCGGCACAATGTTGTTGGCAAGGCTGCTGGTACCAGGGGGTTTAGAGAACCCCAGTGGTGGGTTGCTCATGCTGATAGCGGCTGAGGGCTCAGCAACTGTCGTTACTGTTGCTGTAGCAGCAGCTACTACAGGACTCCCACTTGCAGGACTGCTACTGTTGCTGCTGCTTGTGGTGGCCTTCTTGCTGGTTCCGTTCTGCTTGGGCTTAGCTGACTTGCTGCTGCCGGTGCTTTTACAGACTAGCAGGAGTTTCCTGCAGGCTACAGGATTGAAGGGTTGCAGGTTGTTGCAGGTGGAGCTACAGCTGCTACTGATCCAGCGCACTGCAGCAGCTGGCTGCTGTCTTGAGTGCCAAGGTCCGGGTCTACACACACGATGTGCTTGACTCGCAACACTCTGCATGGTCTGCATGCTTCCTGCAACTCTCCAATACCCCTCTGCACAAACTCTGGTGTTCAAGCAGCAAGCTGGCTATGCAGCAAGCTGACAACCGACAGGCGCACTAGCTCTGCCCTTGATGTGTACTGCTCTTCTACAACACCCTGACCTGCAGCGTGTGAATGGTAGGCAAGCAGCGACAGCCCGAGCGTGAGCTTCGCCAGAGGAGAGCACCACACCTGAAAGAGGTAACCCCCTTCTGCATTCGCGCGTGCTGCTGCTGATGTGCTGCTGCAAGCCCACAAACCAAACTGGATAGTATTACAGTGCACACTAACACGACGTGGCAGGTTTGATGCGGAGGACAAGACCGGATCAGCTACACGTACGGTGCACGAGGGTTACGATCAGCAAGACCAGCTGACAGAGCTGTGTTGTCAGATTCGGTGACAAAGGCCAACACTGAGCACATGCAAACGTCGCTCATCAAGCCTGTTGTGAGCACATGGTGCACAGTTTGGAGGGAAGGCCAGCACGCACCAACCACCCTAGTGTCAGCGAGTATGTTGGCAAGACTGCCATTAAAACATAGATGAAACCATGTTTGACCTATATATGCTGCATGCACAGCATTGCAAGGCTTACCGATCCTAAGCTCTGTCCAAGCTGGCAGAAAGCATGACACTCAGAAAGTGTTTGTCGCCTTGCTACGATGACAATGATAAACCAGTCAGAAAGACCGTGTTGAGAGACGGCGTTCCCAGGTTTATCGTCGTCAGATCAGGACCAGCGCGTTCATCATATCGTGCAGTGTGGAAGCAATGCATAGAGTGCACGTGTTGAAAGGCGTATCAGCCATGGCAAAGCATACGCATCATGAACAGGGGCATGATACCGCAGAACGGTCAAAATGCCGGTAAGATTCTTGTCGGTTCGAAAGCAGCGGGTGACAACAACTCGTCTGGCAGGTTGGTCCACTGCACTGCTATCGTCCTTGCTAGTAGCAACGAATATATGCCGGAACGCTGCGGTTGATAGCGCGTTGCACCCACCATGTACACAGCAGCTTACAAACCAGGCCCCAGCCTACATCGGAGGCACCACATACCAACTTCTGGCTCACCCCTTCTGGCTCGTGGCAGGAGAGCTACTCAGTGGCGGCTCAAGCTAGTTCATCTGTCAGGAGCTCTAGCTGTCTGCCTATTTCAACAGACCTTGTACACCCAGCCATAGGGATCCTCTATCTGTCCTGTCTGTAGCTGTGTTAGAGCGTTATACAGCTCCAGTGCTGTGCTGCCTGCAGCTCCCTCAGCCACGTATGACTTCTTGTCGCCCCTGTAGGTCAGGCTGCCAACTGAGCACACAACCACTGCTGTACCTGTGGTAAACACCTCATCGGCCTGCAGCAGAAGACAGCATGAGCATGAAATTGATATGATTCAGCAGGGTACAAAGTGCGTGCAGAACCAAACCCCCTCCGCACACTGTGTCTTTGTTCAGCACACCACCACGGCATGCTGCATCTGCCTGATTCTGTTGACATAGCCATGCAGAGTAATGTGCTTGCACATATATGCATGCCAACTCACGATGTATACCCTGGGGGGTATGCCTGTGCAGAATCTACCAACTGCTGAACTTGCACTGCCACATACTCAAGAGTGCTCTCAATCAACAAGTATGACTGACAAAGCTCACCTCCATAGCCTCTGAGACTGCCACCTTCTCTTCCAACACTTCGTACCCATGCTGCCGAGCCAGCTGAATAATGCTGTCACGAGTGACACCTAGCAATAAAAAGTGAACAGTAGGGCGTGTATTAGTCTCTGAACCACCACCAACAGCACAACAGAAACCATTCACATCCCATATTGTGCAAGGCGGTCGCTAATGCAGTGAGCCTCAGGCTCAAAGTGCACAGCATTGAGCGCAACTTCTACACTAGATATCTACTGGGGAGTCGTGATGGGCAGACTGTCTATCAGACAGTATCTGCAGCGACCAGGGAGTAATCGTCCCACGTCATGTCTCGCACGTGCTGGCATACACATGAGACATGCAGCAGGCCCTGCAGCATTACCCAAGCTGCAGGACTTTGTGCTGCAGATCTCACAGTGCTGCGCCACCTCATGGATGCATACTTTACCTGGGGACCATCAGAGTGGTTGCAATCCAAGTGCTACCACATCTCACCTGGCAAGATTGTTCCTGATAGTGGCGGTGTCTTGATGGTCTTGCCCTTGCGGACAAAGATGTTGCAGCTTGACACCTCCTCTAGATAAGTGTCGGTCTTGGCATCCAGGTAAACAACATCTGCACATGACAACAGAGGCACTCCGCGTCACATCATCATCTGTCACAACAGACAACTGGAGCCAAAGCATCATGCGGCATGTGAAGATTACGATAAGTACATCGCCATGCCAGTCATTGATAGGCTCACACTGCTGAGCAAAGTATTACACCCAGAAGGTGACAAGAATCCCTGGATACGCGAGCCTTCATGTGCTTGCAACCCTGCTACGCACCTGCATAGTTATTCTTCTTTGCTGCCAGCTGCGTGACCAACACAGGAGAGTAGTTTCCAGCCGCCTTGGTGCCACCCATACCTCCAGGTGCTGCACGATGGAAGTGCTCCTCAACAATCAGGTCTATGGGAGTTAGCTGACCACTCTGCAGGCAAACAAACAAAGACAACTTGTTGACCCCAGAGCATGACAAACACTACTGCTAGCACAGAGTGACACTTGAACCTCAGCACACAACTTGCAATGGCATATTACTGAAAGGGTGCACCAACGACTGAGCAAACATACACCAGGGAGTATCTGCTGATAGGCTATCCAGCACAGCAGTCCTACAGACGTCCTGCATTCCATACCTTGAAATATGAACCGACTGCTGCACCAAAAACTGTGAATGTGTAAGTTGGAGCTGGACCTAACCCCAGGATAGGTCCACTGCCAAGCAGTAGGGGTCGGAGGTATAGACTGCCTTTGCCCATAGGGGGCACCCAGTCTGATGACAATTGAGCAGCAGGTAAAGTACACCAGAACACCACCAGCGGAGTGGGTTGAGAATTGAAAGAGCTTGCAGTGTATACTGGTATGCATCACGCAGAGATATGAAGGCATATCGACCCAACTACTGATACCATGGCACAACAGGTGATTGTTCAGTGATGACATCAGTCTGATGTCATCACTTGCAACACAGACTCAGTTGCTGTTCTAGGACCTCAAGTGTTGCAGACAGCAGTAAGGGCGCTGCATGCCAATTGATTGTGCCAGACCTCTCCTGAACCCAGTACCGCTGACACAGTTACTGCTGCTACTGCGGAATGACTGCTCACCTGCATTCGCCCTGACCGTGTCAGCCACAGCCTGCACAAACTGCTCCTCTGGCACAGAGGGCATGCTGAGACGAGCTGCACCAGCTGCCATGCGAGCAGCATTGCGATCAGGCCTGCAGGGCAGATCAGGGAAGCAAGCCATGCTGAGCCGCTGTCTGAGAGAAGCTTGCGCTTGCGAGGACTGCGTAAGGATTCGTTCATTTGGCGGCTGTACTTTTCCCGCCAGTACATTGCTGCTGAAGACAGCGTCAGTAGACGTTGGTGATATATATACCGCAGCATTAAGTACCACTGGCAACATGCATGATGCCTGCTGCGCAGTACACCACTGCGGCTGCTTGCAATGATGCTGCAAACACTGACAGGCGCTGTACCGCAGCTCAAGCTGATAAGGCTTCATAGCTGTGCAGGCGGGTTCAAGAACGAACTTTTTTGTATCGTTCCAAACTATACTGAAGTGACTGACCTGAACAGCACAATGTCTCCTGCGACACTACGCTGTGCTTTCATGCCCTCAAAAACTGACTGCCCATAGTTCAACACCTGCACACAGACCATGACATACGTCACATTGCTCACTACTGCACCTAAGCATTCCCTGTCGGTGCCTGTCGTACTGCCTTTGGTACTGTAACTGCCCACTGGCTGTTATAGCAGCCGTGTGTATCATCAAGTGGACATAGGGCGCCACTGCTGTCTCCTTAAATTGGGTGTCTAAACAGCGGCAAGCAACATAGCTGTGTATGTACTGTTTACCTGTGCGCTTGGCATCATTTGCAAGGGACCATATGGCTTCAGTGCACCTTTGTCCCAGCCATTCTCTTGTGACCACTCGGCAACATACATTGTCTGCAGCAGAGAAGGGTATTCCACTG
>JARWLF010001571.1:0-13612 GCA_029853055.1 Scenedesmus sp. KT-U | reverse complement strand
AACGCAGCATTTGCCAAGGACATGCGGCCGATTGACGAGACCTGCAGCTGCATGACGTGTCGGAAGTATACTCGGAGCTACCTTCATCATGTTGTCACTAGAGGTGTTGCGTCAGCGTCTGTGTTAGTGACATATCACAATGTGGCGTACATGCAGGTGAGCTGTGAGCAGCGCTGCTCATGTACTGATGGGTTGGTACAGAGCTGTTGATATCTGGGTATTCTGCTGTCATAATCTGTTGGTCTGATAGCTCTGCACCGACAGCTGAATGGCACCTGCTGTTGTCAAGCTAGGCGCCATACATGCCTCTCACCTGACAATCGTCACATACACATATGATAATGGTGGTGTTTGAGTGACTGGTGTGCTCACTTTCTATCTTAGAACATCTGCAATAAGTACTCTCCACACTGTCCTGCCTGCAGGGCCTCACTCGTCGTATCAGACAAGCCATCAAGGAGCAAAGGTTGCCAGCATTTGTCAGGGAGTTTCTGGCCCGCATGTACCCCAAGGGTGATGTGCCGCAATGGGTGGTGGACGCGCTGGACGTTGCCGGCATCAACCTGGATAGTGTGACGGCTGTTAGGCCTGCACACAAGTTCTATGAGGAGGTTCAGTCGATGCAGCCTATTGCAAGAGTGTGACAGTTGCACCTGTTCTTGCATTGCTTGCAGCAGTTGTATGCATCATGCATGCTGCATGTGCTATATGTCAATAACAATGCTGGCAGCAGGACTCCCTGCGGACAAGGTATTTCGTGTTTGATTTGTACAGCACAATCGTGCGGTTCGCTGTAGCAGTGGATAGGGATAGTGCAGGACTCATGGCTCCACCTGTTATTGGCCTTTGCAGCATGTTGCACCATGATCTAGCTAGGTGTTGCCTTTTGACATATGCCGATTGTTGAATCAAACATGTCTAGGTTTCTAGGAACATCATGTATGTGACCTTCACAATTTGTGCGATTGTGTCCCGTCAGTTGACGCTCAGTACACTGTAGCATGTTGCTGCTATTGATGCACTGCACTGGGTCATGCCTTATCGGATAAGAGCCCTGGTGATGCATCCACCGCCTGTGTCATTTTGTTGTCCAACCACCAGGCTGATGCATTGGATATTTCTCAGTCTGGAACTTGGAAGAAAAACTGAATCAAGCAAACCCGCTCAATTGTTGAGTTGGGTCTGCAGGTGATTGTTTCTTGAGTCTTGCAAAAATGGTGATGGATCGGTTAGCTTATGGCATGATCTTGTTGTTACCTAAGGTAACAATCATCTGAGATGGGAGATGCCTCGTTGAGTCCGGTTTATGTACTGCGGCTCAGCGGCTCAGTGTCAGATGAACTTTATCAGGGAGTCCCTGACAGGGACCTGGCAGGAACTTGGACTATAAGCCGCTATTGTCGATTACCCACTGAAATTGATGAATCAATCCGAAGTACTAGTTAGTAACTGTTCCAGCGATAGCCAATGGTAGATTCAGGCATGTATTCAGAGGTTACGGCAGCAGGGCCAAGGTCACAAGTAAGAGTGACTGTACAACTGTCATATCAACAATACTTAGGGTTTTAGACTCAGCACCCCAACCAAGAACCTCTCAGTGCATTTCATTGTGACAACTGCTCAACATCACCTTGAGTGCACCCAAGCATGTCACAGCAAGTGATTGCACTGTCGAGTCTCAGCTTGGCAAGCTTCCAGACCATCTGGCACTTGCTCATGGCCTGTGACATAACGCTGCATGTGCAACTCAAACCTGGGTGCCAATTGCTGAGCCTCATAGTACACCGGGTCGAAGCAGCCACATTGCCTCAGATGCAACATGTTCAGCAAAGCCGCTGCCCAACAGAACGCATGTAAGATGGAACCTTGTCACATTTTTGGCTACTCTTGGTACAGGACAACGTGCAGCGTACAATAGATATCTGCTCAGAATAAGAGCCAGTGCCCGGCAGCCAGTGCCTGTCACTGACATGTAAGGCAGGAGGTTGTAACGGCTGCAACTGGCTGTCAAGCACTGTACCACCGGGACGTGACTTTCAGTCTTCCCAGCTGCCCCGGGTGTGTTGCACATGAACTGCTGGTGCAGCTGCACTGCCTTCTTGGCAACAGCTGACCCTGGATCTATGCAACCCACTATGCTACAATACCTGCTGGCCTGAAACAGCACAGTGATCTCAGCTGCAGCGTGTTCAGATGCACAGGCTGACTGCACGGTCTATCTGCCTTGCTGCATGAGCCGCAGCTGATACTGCTGCTCAGTTTGCTGACGATGTTGAAGGTTTAGCTGGTGGCGGCAACTGCTCATTTGTCTGTGTCACTGGAAGAGTCCTGCACCGTGTGCGATGGGTGAGAGCAATTGCTTGCTGGACAGCAGCTCACTGACTAGATGAATTGTCTTGAGAGCTGCTGCAGATAGCAGCAAACACTCAAAACAACTGCCATTGCTTGCGGGTGATCACACAACAAGCATGTGACCAACTGCAAGCGGCTCGTGCTGTCTGATAATTGACGGTCCACTGTACTGCTGCAGCGGGAGGTGGATGGGACCCCCGGCTGCAAAGCTGAGCTGACATGATACATCTGGCAGACAGCCTAAGCATGAGGTTGTCCGCCGCGTGGAGATGTTGTAAGAGGCGACTTGATTGTGTAGAATTCAAAAGGATGTTCTGATGTGATGCTGGCGATGTTGACGAGGGTGCATGTACTGTTGTTGCTGCCTCGCTGGTGTCACGTTGTTGAGGCTTGGTACGCGCTGCAGCTACCCCACGAGCCATCCAAGCAGCCATCCAAGTGTTGCGGGTAGTACAGTAAGCTGAAACAGCAGGCAGAGGGCCGCTAGGTCTTGATGAATCGTAGATGGTGAGTGCTGTTGTTGGTGCCTCCAAGTAGAGAGGGCATATGTGGCTGGAAGGCTCCATATCTGCGTCAAGTCCAGCTTGATTATACTTTTCACTGCTGACATGGCGCTTGCTGCGCAGAGGAAGAAGTATAGTCAAACTGCCGGTGTCAACTGCCGAGAGTTCGTAACGAAACACGACAAGAGCTGCAAGACCCCACTGCGAGGGTTGAAAGGAGAAGGGTGTTTGCTGTCAGCAGCCAGACTGCGGCTTGGACGAAGATCAGAGGCCCGCAATGACTGTCCTAGGTGCCAACACGTATAACCAAGCGATGAGCTCATCAACAGTCACCTACAAACTTTGCGAATCTGCGTTCTTCAGTCTACTTATACTCTTCTTCGCCGATCACACACATGCATATACAAGCAAGCAAAGTCGATTGAGCAGGTAGGTCGCATTGTACGACCTCGAGCTTGTACTGTCATGACTCTGCTTGCTGCGGGTGCACTGCGCGCCATAGCGATTCAGCGATGTTGCATGTTTGGTTTGAGCTATAGCATTTGTTTAATAAGCTCTACCATCATCAGCAGTTCAGTAAACCTGACAATTGAGCTCTGCACGCTAGCTTGCCTGTCGACGTCAGCGTTCCTTGTCAGCATGTACGCAGAACATATGACTGAACATAGCTTTCGCTGATTCTGCAGACCAAACAACTCACAAAGCTGACCAACCGCCGAACCCTTACTCCAACAACAGTACAAACGCCATGGAGACAGTAAAGAACGCCATCAACAGCGTCAGTGAGGGAGTGGCCTCTGCCGCACAGAGCGCAAAGGACGCACTGACAGGCGTGCAGGAGAAGGTAAGAGCAGATGCAGCTGTTGCTGCAGTTCTCAATCCCAAACAACATGTCTGAGATCAGCATAAAGCAACCACTGATGACTTAGCAGTGCATGCAGGATCTAAGTTGACCAACACCGCTCCATATAGCACAATCTTCAACCTGTATTTGTGTCTGTCTGTGTGTTACCGTCAGGCTCATGAGACAGCTCAGACTGGACCTGAGAAGGTCGACGAGGTGAGACTCTTGGTGGTGTCACGCACTTATGGTACCGCCCAGGCAGTACACAAGTAGTACAGACATCTGAATACTATTGCCCGGTGCAACCACTAACCAAGCCAGCATGTGAGTGAACTTCACTGCAACTTCGCCTGGAAGCAGTTGACTCTGTACGGTATTTTCCCTCCCTTTTGCCCCGGAAGATAATGATCTGTACTCTGCCACCTGCCTGTTATATGTGTATCACTGCTGCTACAGATGCGGGCTGCTGCTGAGGACACCAAGGTGTCTGCTGAGCAGCATGCAACAGAGCTCAAGGACAAGGCAGCTGAGAAGACAGGAGAGGTAAGGTTGACAGTGACGTGCCCAAGTGAAGCAGTGGTAGCAGTAGCAGTGGCGACAGTAATGGTCTGTTGTATGACCTACACTGTGGTCAAACATGCTTCATCATCCTTCCATGTTCTACTTCCAGAATGGCTAGTGGCCATTCGAGCCGCTCACTGGCTCGTGGCGAGCCGGTCGTGGCGGCCACGTTCACTGTGTGTCTCTTCAGCAGCAACTCAAGTTTTGCTGGTGCTGCTGCGGCTACACTGCTGTGCATCATGTATCCCAGGTGACTGGTCGTGCCCAGGAGAGCCTTGACTCCACCAAGCAGTCTGCTCAGGAGACCTGGGACAACACCAAGGCACAGGCCCAGGACACAGCAGATAGGGTACGAGACCACACCATGCTGAGCATAAACCAATGAGGGCTGCGTCATAGCAGCACAGCTTGATCTCTGTGCTAGAGCCGATAGACATGAACTACCATTGTAGTAGTGACTGCCGCGATACTTCTACCAATCGCTTTCTTACAATGAACTTCTCGGGTATGATACTGAAGTTTATGCTGTGCTAACTGTTCTGCATGCAGGCCAGTGGTCGTGCCCAGGAGACCGCTGACAAGGTATCCAGCCAGGCCCAGGAGACTGCTGATCACGCTCGCAACAAGATCTCAGAGTCAGCTCAGCAGGTAGGAACTATGCCTTAGTCCCTGGCATCATTGCCAGTGGCAGTGAATGCTATATGCTAATACAAGATCTGGTGTACGTTGGGACACAGCTAATACCCTTTCGACCTCAATGTCTTACATCGTCGTCATAGAGTGATTCTTATCCCTCATCATGAATGTTCTCAGCCAAGTTGCTGAGCACAATGTGTTATCTTTGTGACACATCTCAGGTGAAGGACAGTGTAACCGGCACCTATGAGTCAGCCAAGGAGACTGCCAACCAGGAGGCAGAGAGGGTGAGGATGATTCGGGGGAACACTGTTGACACGTCTGACATGCACCAGAGAAATTGGCAGTTGCATTGTGCTGTTGTCTCACCACCTTGAAGGTGCTGGGCACTACTCCGGTACACAACTCTTCAGGAACTGACTGATAGACAGACCAGCTGGATCTTGCAGAGTTGTGTGTCAAAGTGGTGCAGTCAGCTAGCTTCTATCAAATGTGTGTACAACAGCCGTGTGGAATCCGATGCTGCATTGGTGGAGTGTGCACTTGTCAGTATACATGTAAGCTTACACTGCGCCACAAGTGTACATGTGACTGACATGCTTGTTTGTTGTATCCATTCTGTCAGGTGAAGGAGAAGTTCAACGAGGGCTATGAGGCTGGGAGGGGATCTCAGGGTGCCAGCGCATAAGATAAAAGACATGTGTGCAGTGTTGTGAAGCTGTCAAGGGCACAGCAAGTTGACTCCCGAATGTTGGAACTCCCAAAGTCCAGTTGCTGGTTGTACGATGATGCTCCGGCTCTGCAATATGGCATATACGAGTGCTGTGAAGGAATGGCATGGATTCTGATATATTGAAGTGATGCACATCCGGCAGCCCTGTACGAGCTGAATGTAGTACTACTAGTAGATGGGAGACACTGCAAAAATGTGTTCAAATGTACACTGTTCAAATGTACACTGTTCACATGTACACTCCACGTGTACACTCCAGTGCACTGCAGTGTAAGGGCTTTGTGATCTTCGTGAGAATCAGTCAATCAGTAACAGTTGTTACTGCTGGTGCTGCAACTTGCTTGTGGGCACCTGTGTGCTTGAGCTTCAAGACAGCTGTGTCAGCCAGTGGTACCGTGAAATTGTACTGCTAGCAAGCCTTGTGTGCCTAGTGTGCTTGTTGTCTGTACAACAGAGTCTGTTGCCAGTGACTGTGTAATGTATGTATACTATTCATGAGTATTTTTGAGCACAGTACCAACGTATGCGAAAGAGCAAAATAGAAGAGATTCTATGCACGTCCAGTCAGAATGGTTGACTATGATAAGTGCAGCGTTAGTGTAGAGTGGCACTGGCATAACTCCGGATGATATCAGCCTGTGAGAAAGATAACCACCAGTATAAGAGCTGACGGAGTCTCTCACATCGCTGCTTTCAATGAAAACTTGACTGTGGTTGCGTTCATATCTCGTAAACACATTGCACTGATATACGACAGCAGCAGTACACCGTAGCGTCAACCGATCAATTCGCGAATACTCTGTCAGAGAGCATGTGATCCTCAGCAGATGGACCTCTCAGCAGCTACAAGCAGCATTTCAGGTGCTCTTCGCACTACTGCTGCTGGCAGTGGGATTGCTGGTGCCATTGTTGGACCTTACGAAGCGGTAGCGATCAAAACTGCTGTCGCCGGCGTCCACGCTAACAAGCCATGTGGTCATTTGCACCCTGAAGGCACAGCCTGCAACGACAAACGCTACTGGGTAGTTTCGGGAATGTTTACGTTCAGTCTTGATGCCTGAAAACACTGATGGCCATCATCATACCATGGTGTTCGCCAAGGCAGCTTGGACGTAGTTCAACTCGCACGGGCAGGCAGGATAGGAACCAACGGATATTTCCCAAAAGCTTTGCTTCTTGACTGTTTTGATTTTGTTGGTGGGAAACGACGCATCGCATTTGATGCATGATGTATCCTTCACGATTGTCCCAAGGGTTGCTGTTCAGTCTGACGGCCTCGTTTATATGGCTTTGGGCGATCTACGCCAAGGAGACGGGCTTGCTGAAGGTGCCCGGCACACCTACCGCTAGCAATCCAGGTTAGTCCAGCAAGATCGCTGCAACTGGGCGCTTGACTCCTGAAACCTGACAGTGCAGCCTGCACTGTGGTACTACAGGACAACAGCACTACCAGTGTGCGACCCCATACTGCGAGGTCGAGTGGTCCATGACAGATCACACAACACACTTACAGCTGAACTATCTGCTTTGGTGTCTGCTGCAGGAAGAATAGGCAAATCATGGCATCCAACAGCAGCAGCAACAGCAGCAGCAGCAGCACCTAGGTCTGCAGTAGACACCGGTCAGCAGGTAGCCAGCACAGACAGTAGGGCAGTTGACCAAATCACCAGCTCACAGAGGCGCAAGCAGCAGGAATCTACGCAGGGACAGTCACGAAGAAGAAGTGCTGGGCTCGAAGATACCAAGGACCTATTCACACAACAGTCTTTGAGAGTATCTTGCTCCGCTGAGTCAACTCGCAAGCAGACATGCATGTTCCACAATGTCTGTTTGATGCCCACGGCAAACTCAAACCGCAGCCAGCCTCCTTACCTCACGGTGGTTCTTCCAGCACCGGCTAGCAGCAATAGACGAGCCAGCAAACGTGCAGTCAACTTGCTGCAGAGGCACTTAGCCGCAGTTCTAGCCGGACAAAGCAAGTATCAGGGCATCGTGTATGTCACTCAATCAGAAGATATACCTTTCAGCATCGACTCAGACGATCAATCCTCGCACGCTGCATTCAGTAGCCAGCTGGTTAGCAGCAGCCAGAATGCAAGCTTGAGAGGCACCAACTTCAAGGCTTCCGGCACGCCCGATTCCGGCACCGACTTGAGCCGCATCAACTCCAGTGACATCCTCATAGAGCAAGGTGTTACAGTTTTCTGGCGTGTTGAAAAATGGCATCAGGAGTCTTTTGGGCATGCATTGTTGAACGAGGCGTTCCCCTTGTTCATGGTGCTAAGCAACATGATTGGTGCATCACCAGATGAGTTGCCGCGGCGGTTGCAGCTATTGGTGGCAGCAGATGAGTGGACAGCTGGTGCGCTGCCTCATGTGTTGACTGAGCTGGTTACGCATGATACTCAGCTGCTGCATGAGAAGATTCAGGGACTGCAGCGGCAGGGCAAGGCTGGTGTCTGCTTCAGGTATGTTTCTGTGGCAGCCTGCCAGCATGCCCTGCATCCTGCTGTCAGTGAGTCAACAACAACTTCTTTGAAAACATCTTGTCTCAAGATGTTTGTGGCGGACCCTATTTCCCAACAAAAAAAACTGATCTGTGATGTGATCTTGTACTACTGGCAGGCACCTTGTTGTTGGTGATGGCGGTTACCCTCTGGCAAGCAGATCATCTCTTGCCAACAGTGGGAGACCTGAGGCGCAGACCTACTCGGTGGGGCCCAGCTTCTTCAGCAGTAAAAATTGGCTGGCTTTCAGAAAGTACTCGCTGCAGGTGCGCATGGTACCACAGCTTCAATGCTCTTCTTCTCATTGCAATTACTGCAGATTGGTTTGCAAGCCTTCTTGGTCACCACCACAGCTCAGCGGTGGTACTTCTTGACTACATTACAGGCTAGGATCATAGCTCACGGACATGGCGTATGACCAATTAGGTGACGTTCTGTCCGTCGATGACTATGTTGACAACGATGCGCCAATCAACCGCTGTGTATATGTTCTCACAGGTGGCTGGTGTGACGAATCTCGACACTTCAGCGGCTACCCGGCCCCTGATACTACTAAACGACAAGCGATACCACAGCAGCAGCACTAACCAACTCCAGACCGACAGACGTATGATCATCGACATCGATCAGCTCGCATCGGACCTCAGAACGGCGTACCCATCAGCCGATGTCGTCGCAGTACGATTCCGGGACTTATCTTGGCCCGATCAGCTACGGCTTATATCCCGAGCAGCGGTATTCATAACTACCCAGGGCAGTAGCGCGTTCCGGTGGCTGTGGCTACCGCAAGGCGCGACGTGCGTTGTGGTCGGAGCTCCGGAAGGACAGTACCAGACCGATTGGAAGAGTTTCCACGAGCTTGATCGCTGGTTTCCGCTATCGTACGTGTCATTTGAGCCATATACCATAGATGTCAATAACACAGAGGAGTACAAGGTGTCAGTTATTCCTGGTCACTGGCAACCTAAAGATCCTGAAGCTGCTAAACGGTGGTGGTTATATAACGCTGATGTGAGGGTGCGGTTAGATAGATTGAAGCCTATGGTCGACCAGGCTCTGGAGTTGTAGCAGTCTGTGTGCACTACCAGCTCTGGTTGTAGCAATCTGTTTACTACTAGAACATGTTCATGGGTAGTTGCAATGCACTTGAGCTTGCTGTTGTGCATCTGCCAGTGCAGCCTGCACATAATGCGCATCAGACTAGTTTCGTACTACCGTGCCACGCTAGCGCTGCGCTTCCCTTGTACATTGACATCAAAGAGTGGTTATCCGGACAACGACACTCATGCAGCAATGCAATCAGATGCTGCTTGACTTCCATCACAAGTTGTAAGTAGTTCTAGTAGAGTGAAGCACGGGTTTTTCAGTGTTTCTGAAGTCACATGGGATGGCACGAGCTTGTTGATTCCGGCTGTCACCAGCATTGCTGCTCAAAGTGACGAGGTGGCGAAGTGTCCCATAGTCCAAGATCATGGTAATGTGCTACGCAGAGTTACTTCTGATCTATTCGACACTACGGCGAAGTTAGCCATGGCCCACTGGGCGCTGGCAGCACAAGGCTGTAACGCAAGCACAAGCACTGTCAGCGGTACTTGGCTGATGGATTTGTCCGCCTGGCCAATCCCATGGGCAAGATACAGCTGCCTATTATATGGCTGTGCTACATTGGTAATACCATCCATACGCCACATCCTCCCCACGACTGTAGCTATGCATTGCAACAACCCTGCAGCTTATCATTGCACCCTTATTGCTACTGCCGCTACCGCTGTCTCTTCAAGATGCACTGGCTTAGGCTAAGCCAGTATGTTGACGATATCTGCCTTCTTATCAATGCGCTTCAATATCCCTGCAATAACCTTGCCTGGCCCGACCTCGTAACTCTTTGTCAAACCCTTCTCAAGCAGTGTCTGGATGGTGGACTCCCATTGCACAGGAGACGTCAACTACAACAGCAGCAGCAGCAGCAGTTGCGCATTTGAAATTCTATACAACGTGCATTTCATAGGATCTTTTGAACAGGCTTGTTGCTGTGTTGTTTGCAATAATAGAGGCTTGGAAATGCATCGATCTGTTGCCAATCAAACCGCATTGCATACACGATATGCTGACGTTATCTGTACCTACCTGTTTAGCCAGTATTGCCTTGATCGTTGCCGGGTCTGAATGTGGCTGCACGTCAACATTACTAATCACAGGTATACGGGGAGTCACTATGGTTGTGTTATTTAACGCTTCTTGGAGCTTCTCAGCTGCTGGGGCCATGTACTGAGTATGGAAGGCGCCAGCAACAGCAAGACGAACCTGTAGCATAACCAGGGGATGCTGACAACTAGGCTGCATTTGGTTGGATTCGATTCTTTGGTAAGAATTCACATGTGTGCATTCTGCTGCCAGCATTCTTCACGCTGCTGCTGCTGCCAACTACTCTCCCAAAGATCCTTGCTGTGAAGATATAAAATGATGTAACACAATCTCACCGTCATTCTGGCCTTGAAAGCTGGATCTTTTCCGAGACGCTCAACTGCTTCACAGCCCTCGATGCTGCCAGATACAGCATAGTTGCCCGGACAGAGGTAGTTGGCAATCTGGATCGACTTGTCACTACCAACCTGTTATGACATACATGACAGTGTTACCATTATATGTTAGTAACACATGTGTTACTTTTCCTGCTTATATGACGTTGTACCTCTTCCTAGATGCTAAGGCATGTCTAGTCATTGTGTAGGACATCAATAAAACGCATATGTATCATCATCTATCATGCACACTCATAAAGATTAGATTGTGTTTGAAGAAATAAGAAGATTTATGTGTCATATGTATCTATTACCTCCTTAGTAGCTGCCTCACAAAGTGCGGCCACCTTTTCCTTGTCCAGCCCAATAACCGACACCATACCGGACCTGGCAGCATCAGCAGCAGCCTGCATGCTTTCACCCCTCAGCTTCACCAGGCGAAGGCCATCTTCAAACGACATGGCACCTGCAGCAACAACAGAATTTCTATCACAACAACAGCATCATCATCACAAAGTACGGTGATAAGGAGAACAACTTGTCGCAAGTATAAGTATCTTCTTGCATAACAAGACATAGCAACACAATATCTAGCAGCAATGCATACATGATAGCATGTAAAAGATATGAAAGTTGATGACATCTGTGTATACCTGCAAAAGCTAGTGCAGTATATTCTCCCAGGCTGAGCCCACAGGTGACATCCACCGAGTCAATCAGTGACTGGCCCTCAGACATACGAGCCTTCTCAACAGCAGCGAGACTGGACACGTAGATGGCCGGCTGCAGGGGGAGTGTAAAGTACATCAGCAGCAGTAGCAGCAGCAGGATGCAGAGGGTTGGTGTTGGCAAATCAGAGTGTTTGTATACAATGCATGCACTGCAGTGGCGGCAGCTCATGCTAAGCTTAGTCATGCTTATTGGTCATCTGCTTTGAATATTGCATGATTAGTCATCTCGAGCTGATGAGTCATCATGTCATCTGTCACGAGGGATTAGTCATCACAGCTGATGAGTCATCATGTCATCTGTCATAATCTCACCTGGCTGACAGCTGTGGTGTCCAATCTGTCCTTGGGGCCCTCTGCACAAATCTACACACAACACCAGCAGCAGCAGCAGTCAAGCAGCCAAAAGCAACAACAGCAGTCAAGCAGCAGTGTTGTGGACGGGCAATGCAGACATGCAGCAAACATTTACAGCACAAGTTGAGTAGCAGGGGTCGCTGAAGCTGCTGCTGCTGCTGGCTGGGCAGTGGGTGGCGGTGACGGTGGCAGGGCTAGCCATATGTTCATCAATGGTTGTGGCACTTATAACGAGAACACAAGCAGGCAATGAAAATGCGTTCATCAAAAACAAGCATCTACTAGATGCTCACCTTAAGCAGGTCGTATCCGAGAATATCTGAAGCTTTGTCAAACAGTTCCTTGGCAGCTGGACACTCAGCAACAAGATCCTGGAACAACAACAGCAGCTGTCAGAACATCTGCAGTCATGGTACTCTGAACTTGCTGCATTGTACAACAAATGTTGCACCAATACAAGCAGGCAATGCACAGCAGCGCCTGCTGACAGCCTGAACATACTAAAATGCACTGAGTGTAGCATTGTGTCTTGATCTAGTGTCATCAGCTGCTGCTGCTGGTGGTGGTGGTGGTGTGTATGTTATTTGGGTGTTATTTTCATGTTATAACAAGTACCTACCTTTGCCATCCCAACTGACTGAGCACCTTGTCCAGGGAAGAAGAAAGCGGTAGTGGGCTTGTAGTAGTGGGCTTGTAGTCAGCAAACTTGTCATCTGCTGTGACCTGCAGGGATTGTAACACAGTACGATAATGGGATGACGTAGTTGCGCGGAGCATGTATACAGATACGCATCTGCTGATGCATACAAGCTGAATGTCACTTGTTTGAGTGGCTCAGGTGCAAGATCTGCAGATGAGATGCTGCAGCAAATCATCGATCTGCTGCGACTACCCCAGAGCACGTCGTCACATACATACTCCTCTTAACGTCTACAATACAACAGACCGCTACTGGTCTTGCTGGATGCTACAAGCAGCAATGTGTCCTTGCATGTTGAAGAGTACTGTAACACCCTCCTGCAGCTGCTGCCATTGCTGTTTGATATATTGAAGCTGCCCATACCTTGACGCGCACAGTCGCAAACCTTCTAGGAGCTGCTGATGGACCCGACTTGAACGCGGCGCTGCAATTGGTGAATGAACGCGCTACGTCAGGGAAAAGAGCACTAGATGTAACGCTCAGGGCAGGCAGGAGATACGCCATATGCTTCAGCTCCCTGGAGCCACTGTTGACACTTGCTCAACATAAATGAACTATCTGAGCAGCAGTATAATGTCTATCACGCACCAACGGCCGGTGCGTATTGCTGAGCGCTGTGCTTGCAGCATCTTGACAGCTGATCCCGTAACACTGCACTGCAACCCAACAGGTAGAAGGAAGTACACTGCGGCATGCAAGTTCTGAAGCACACAGTCCGCCAGGTCATGAGCCGGTCACACAGAAGACCTAGCGGCACTTGCTTGACACAACAGCCAAGCTGCACTCCACTCAGCGCACTCCTAACATGCTTTGTGTGCAGAAGAACTACGACTTTTGACGCAGTGCACGAACTCAGTACCAAGAGACTCCAAATCATTCCAACCTGTAGCAAGGGTGAGGCTCTCTGAGACCAGGCGGTGATCCATATATACTTCTGGCCAATTGTGACGTGTTGCGCACTGGCTGGGGACCTTAGATGAGCCTCTTGGAGTTGCTTGCCAAGCCAAGTAACAGGAACCTGTTGGACATCCTCACCAAACTTCCCCAACTAGGCGTAGGCAGCAGAGTCACGCGCAAATCTTGGCAGGAATATGGCAACTCCTACTGGGAGGTGACATGGGTGAAGCCAAGGAATAAAGATGGCACCTTAGGCAAGGTGAGCAGCGGCA